>KZ808062.1:261973-272410 GCA_000696205.2 Oncopeltus fasciatus | reverse complement strand
CCTTTTTTCCCCCCCCCCCCCCCTGCCACTTTTGTCTTAGTCATGGAAATGTGAACTTAGGGAAAGGACGTCCTCTCTCGTCTTCATGATAGGCAAGTGTGGTAAATTACTGTTTTAATGTTATTAAATTATTTTTTAATAAGTTGCTGTCTGCATGTTTTTTAAATTCTCTTAGATACCTTTCTACATTCATACTTTTGATATCACATTACATTATGGTAATTCTGTATTATAATATTGTCAATTATTATTGTATTCTCATGACATTGTATTTCTACAGCCCTGAAGATGGCTTACAATGTAAGCCAAAACGTTGGTAGTTAATCTTTTTTAAATTTGTATTTTTTTGGATCTACCTTGATGAACCCCAACTAAAATCATCTAATATTAATATCTACGGTAAAAAAAAATCTCCTTTTGAGTTTAAATTATAGTATTATGTTTGAACAGCATATATTATGACATATATTTTTATTCAGGGTTCAATTTTTATTATTAAAAAAATCATTCAAGGGGTTCTCTGTTATCCATAATTGTATTACTTAAGTGGAAAAAATTATTGGTTAAAAGACAGAAAGGAAGGCAAAGGCTAATGTTCAAAAATAAAGGGGTGTGTAAAATAAAAAAAAATTGAATTTTGTCAAATTCAAGATTTCAGAGGACTAAATATTTTATTCCTATTTAGTACTTACCAATAATTAATAACCCATTTAGAGCATTCTCTAAGCTTGTTAAATCCCATTGAATGTCTTGAAAAAAGCCCAGTTTAGTTATTTGTTTCAAAAAATAAACATAATAGTATCCTAAGGAAATTCACGTAATTTTTAGGCATTAATGGAAAAAAGATTTTTCACCCATTGAAGCAACTCATAAAATTATTAAATATGAAGTGGAAGGTGTCCTTGGCGGACAGTGTAGTGTAGGTTTGAATTTATTGAGTACATACAAAATTGGAATAGAAGAAGGGCTCCTTTCATCCACATGTATTCGTGAACTAGCCATGGTGTTTAGAGTGTTGAAAGATAATATTAGTCGCCATCTAATCTCCATGGTGAAGGTGAAAAAGAGCAGTAAACTGGTCCCTTGCGAACTTACTTCTCAGTAATCAGCTAAAAGGTAAGAAATTTTGAAAATTTATTGAAGAACCCTTCTGATATGAGATTTTACCGCAAGATTGTCACCTATGATAGAAAGTGGGTTTACTGGAAAAATTCATTTTGATCAACAGATGAGTTTTCCCCAACAAGATAATTCTTGTCCTCACACTTCACGTCGAGCCAAAGAAAAGTTTAAAGATAATTGATAATTTTATGGAAGTTCAAATTGTGGTCCAAGAGTTCTCTGACATCCATTCCTAGGAATGATATCTGCATGGGATAAAGCAGATGGCTAATGATGATACAATGGACTATACTTTGAATTTTAATTGTATTTAATATCAAAGACATAATAATGCAAATATTTGGTGGTAAAATGGTATTTTTTTCCCTTTTATTCGCCTCTTTATTTATATAGCTTCAAACCAAAGGAGAACTTGTACACAGTTCCTAACTAATTTTATAGTAACTGGATTTTTCCAAAACCTTTTATCTAGTTGATACCAGATAAAAACCAACTCCACAGAATCTTAAGTCAAGAAATATCTAAACATTATGTTAATTCAAAAATCAATAGAAAGGGCTAACTAGACATCATATTAATTAATAAAAGTTGAATAGAAAAAGGAGTAATTATAATAATAACTATAAATGAAAGAAAATGTAAAATAATACATTATCCATCATGCTTCTGAAAAGTATCATTACATTTTTACACAATTAACAGCAAATTAGTCAATTTATAAGATGGCAGGAAAGAATATAACATATAAATTCATTCGACACATTTTATTTTGAGAAAAAATAGATACCTGTTCCCAAATTCCAATGAGTGAACAGTTCTGACATAAATCCTAAGACATACATTAAATTAATACTATCAAGAGGAAGTCAATCAATTGTACATTCAATTATTTCTCCTTAGTTGAGCCGAATATGATGATAGTGTAGGCAGTAGGTGCTACAAAATACCACGGACTCCTGATAATGATTGTGTAAAGTATACATATTTTCAAATGTTAAACTGAGTTAAGAGAATGAATGACAATTGAACAATCATATACCTAGCATGTATGGGTAAACAATCTCTACTTATTGTATATAATAAATTCTACAAGGTGTGTTACAGTACACTAAACAATGACAAAAATCTTTGCAAAAGCACCTACAAGATTATAAGTCTGAAATCCACTTCAAAAGGGGAGGTACTAAACCATTCATTATGCATGCATTGAAAGTAATACAATAAAAGAAAGAAAGACTGCTTACCATATCCCTTAAATAATTAATTTTTGTCCTTCAATGACAAGGTTGAGCTGGTATTATTATTATTATAATATTTAATTTGATAGTTCTTATATGTACAGGTACCCCTCAATTATGAAAGACCCAAACTAGAATAATTTTATTTGTCTGGCAAATTTAAGAATTACAAATTCTAATGACATAAATAAATTAATGCAATAATTCCTTAAGTTAATAGAGAAGTAACTAGATAAGGAAAAAACAATTCAGAAACCATTGGAGAAAACAATTTTCATTCAGCCACAAATAAATATTATGTAATATACTAAATTTAAACATTAAGAAAAGGAGAAGTATTTTTATTACCAAAATGCATCTCACTATAGGCAAATATTCATCTTCATTTAAATTGTGGACATTTTTAATCTATTACAAATATATTGGACTTTCATTATTATTAGTTTTATTAAACTGTTAGAAATTCCATAGTAAATTGACAACCTAATAATTAAAGGTTACCAAGAAATCCAACTATCGCTAATCACAATATCAGACCTTCCAATATTCACAATATCAAGCATTTGCAAAGATATAACTGAGAATTAGAAGATAATTATACTTCTAACTTCTGATCAATTTTTTTTCCCATCAAATAACAGATTCATTTTCAAATGATTTTTAAACTTTGTAAAATTAAATTTAAACAATTTTCTTATACTATAACTCAATTGCATTTTTTAACTATTGAAAAAATGACTGTGATACTGACTAAAATGTAAATACTTAGGAAACTATATAAGTAACAAAAAAATTCTTTCAAGGAAACTCATAAACGTTACAAGAAACTATTATTTTATAATTATACTTTTATTTAAGGGTATCATTTTATCACGCGGAAAATAATTAGGGATAAAGCAATTGTCAAACTTTATAAGCTTTAGATAAACCTATCATCTTCTGATGTTCCTCAAACACTTGTTATAGAACTAAACTGAAATTAAACAAAATTGAGATAAATTATATCAGAATTTTGAAAACTAGACCCAGATACACAATCCATCATGAATGAAATAATTGTTTCAATATTAATAACGGGTCTTTTCAAACTACAATACTTCATTCAAATAATTTTTATTTAGGCAGAAAAAATATATTAGTTTGATACCTCTATTTCTTTAACAAACCATCATGAAAAAACAATGTAATATGAAAATTGGTTGTCCGGAACATTGCATATATTTTAAAACTTAAGTACTTAAGTTGACTTATAAATCATTCAAAAGTTAAAATTTTCTAAACTATTTTTAAAAAATATCAAAAAAGCACACTCACGAATAATTATCACAAATTACACCAAAAGTGATTTCTAAGCTCTATGTGAATGTGCTGAGATAACTTTGTACAATGTTTTAGATTTTATGAAAATGATAATTTAAATAAGTAATAGAATAATTTTTAATTTCCTTAAATAAAGAGGACAAAGCATACATATTTTATAATTAAATAAAACAAAAATAAACAGATCTAAAATGTCAGTAACTTAGCTAAAATAATTTATATACACTTAAAATTTATTAAGCATTAAAATTGTTTGAAGGAAGCTTTGATAAGATAAATATAAGATTAAATTCTAAATCACAAAGATAAATTTAATTAAATTTGATGTTCAAAAGTAATGATTTGCATAATATTTTCAAATGCATGAAGCACTTGATTCAAGAAAATTTTATTGTATTAACTTTTATTTATTAAAATAAAATGAAACAGATGGTTTCATGCCATAGTTCATATTCAATAATATAATTACTTTGAAATACAGTATATTTAAAATAGAATTTTTTTATATTTAGACATACAAGAATATGTTCTCTATATTGAAGTCTGATGAAAAAATATACTCAATCAAATTCTTTCTTCCATTACTTGTTTCATAGTAAATATTCATGAACATAGTTAATATTGGTGGGTACTTGAAGAATACATAAGGGGTAGTACATATATCTATATATTTTTCTAATTAAATCCTAAACAAACTGAAAACCACAGATAATTTGAAGTAAGAGAATACTGAAAGATGGAGATAAAAATAATGAAAAAAACAACTTTTCATTAAAGAAAGTATTTGTTAATTTATAAGCATAGTACTAATTCTGCAGCTAATAGGACAGTTATAAATTATTTTATTGATTTTATTAAAAACACATTGCCAATAATCCTAAGTGTGGCACATAAAAAAATGTTTTTTAATTTAATATTTGTTAGTAGTAGACTACTATGATAAAAGTAAAATCAATTTTTTTTTCAATACTAATTGTTTTTATAATAATGAAATTGTTTTTCAAACAATAATAATTTAACAGTAAAAGCAAAAATATACTTTTCAAATCTAATACAAAGAATGCTCTAAGCTTGCGTGAGATTATTATTTTTTTTTTTAATTGAGAAAATCTCACTAATATTCAAGAGGCAGTCTTTTCAAGAACATTTTTCTCAACTAAAATATATAATTAAGCATTGCAAAGTCCTCTTTAAATAAGCATGTGCAAATAGTAAACTGTACAATCGGGATGCCTGTACATCAGGATGCTTAAGTTAAAAAACAAAAAAAAAAACAACAATAAATGATATTTTAAAACAAAGAAGCTTAAGATTAAGAAAACCATAGGAAATACAGCAAATAGGTAAGCCCTTTACATCAGGTCAACCCTAATCATGTCAGACTTCATCACATTATTTCCAGTCAATATAGTGGATACATCTTAACACTAAATAAATATGTACTTAAGAGTAACAGTAATCTTATTTAACTAGTTTATAGTAAACAGCCTTCGTTAACAATTAATTTTCGAGAGAAATGTTTACACTGACTTGTTAAAATAAACCTGAAAATTCAACATAGATTCTGCTACCCTAACACAACCTAAAAATATTTCTAAAATTAATATTTAAAAAATATATATAACCTAAAGAAGTTTGCTTGTAAGAAATATTGTCAATCCAATTGTAGTTTCATAGAACACTGATGGAAAATGATTAAATATAAATAGAAGGTACAATTGAATAAATAAATTAAAAACAAATATAAAAATACCTAGTACATTTATTTATATAAAATCCAAAACCTAAAGCAACTTTTAAAATATTTTTTCCTTATCAAACTTTTAATAAAATGCTTGCATGTAAATATATATTTAATAACATTTTAACAGGGTTAAGTCAATTTCAATAAAATAGACTTCTTTCCATCACATTAAATAGTTGGCAAAGAACTTATATATACATAAAAATTTGATTTTAAATGATTTGGTATTACCTTTAGGATTAAATTTACATCTAGATTAAATACATAGAATTGAGTATGTATGAATTATCACACACATCCATGATTAAAGAAAGCAGTTCATTGAGGAGTAGTAAAAGTTCAGCTTGGCATTCAAAGAATAATTACTCTTGTTATGATTTCTCATTTAAATTGCCTACATTTTTTTAGGGGAAAAATTAGTTCACAGGGAAAAAAAAAATTAAAAACAATACGTAGTAGATTGATAGCTAGAAATGGTACTTTTTAACTAAAAAAAAGTGTTTTAAAGTAAAAGTAAAATAAAATACACAATGCAGTATAACTCACAATTTATTTTCTTAAACTAAAATTTTACCTAATTTTGAAGTTTTAAAAAAATAATAAAATAAGTGATAATGTTTTTTTTTTTCATTTGGAAACTTTATTACAAGTTTTTGAGAGTCTATGCCTGTTTATATTTATACAGTTAATAAACATAAAATAAATCCTTTTATAATATCATATTCCATAAATATGTGTTTATCCATTTTTCAAGCTAATACTTTTTTCTCTCTTTAAAATGCTATAAAGCTTCAGAACACAAAATGCTATTTTAAATAGAGATTTATTATTTACAATTCTACCTTACTGAACTTTAGCCGATCCCTCAGAGATAATATCATAATCTAATAACTTCCACCATAAAAATTGTTTGTAAAATAAAATCATAACAGAGTAAAAGGTGGGAGTGCAATGCTAACTTAAATGCAAAGAGATAAGATTGCATATAATCCTATTGAGGCCGATTCGACAATCATTAATTTAAAAAAATTGCATATATTAATAGATTAGGCTTTTGGCAAACACCTCTTATCTCTTCGCTTAACAAATATAAAATAATGAAGAAAACATTTAGGTCTTGAACTAACGTTTCTCCTCCTACATAATCAAAACATTTTCATTAGAAATGAAGAAACAAAGGAAGAAACAAACAAAGAATATATTTGTTATATTCTCAGTAGCTTGGAGATAGTATCAATGATTTAAAAAAATAAAATAAACAAAGAACAAGAACATTAATTTTGGAACTGAAATGCTTCAGAAAAAAAATAAAACATTTTTATAAAAAAGGAGACATAGGATATTTTAATTATATTAAAATGAATCAAAACTTGAAAAAAACAAACAAACACCAACTTAAGGAATATTAATAATTAAATAAAAAATCAAGATGGGATATACAGTAGCAATTCAAAGTTTATACATTACTTTATTATCAAGTTTATTTAAAATAAGGCTTCGGAACATTATTATAAGCATTACTTTTGTTTTATTAAACCTCAGAATAACGTAGGCAAAGATAAGCCACCTCCCTTATACTAAAAAAAGCCTATTTTAAATCAAGATTTTTGAAAAATACAATGAAATCTAATTATTTAAATTCATCTTTGAAATACAGGTACGAGCTTTGATTATTTTTTATATCACTTCGAATACAAGAAAGTACATATGAAAAACTAAATGGATTAAAACTGGAAAATTTTTGGCAATAGACTCTCCAAGGAAAAAAGGAAGGCAGCACCTCCCATTGTCTTTACTGTCATCTTTTTACATTTTTCTTGCTTAACTTCAAACTAGAAGTGTAACTGAGCTCAATTCAATTCTACTTAAGCTATCTGGGGAAATTATGTAATATATATAGCTGTAATATTTTTTAAATTAAAATTTACCAATTTTTCTATGCATAATATAAGACAAATTTTTTGTTATCAGGAGCCACTAAATAATCAGACGAGGAAATTCACAGACTAGTATTTCTACAGAAAATCTATATTATTATTACTAAAATATATAATTTTCATTTTATTCCTAATCAGAACTTATTCCCCATAGTTTACAAAAAATGAAACAAAATTATTATAACAGTGAAAAATCAAATTAAAAAGAGTAACCAATAAAGATACAAGAATACCAGAGAAGTATGTAAGCTTTATGACAATAGTTAAAATAATATAAATATAATTTTATTTCCTATATATCATTGATGAGCCTTTAGCCATTGTCTTCCCAATAAATTATTTTGGAACAAAACATTTTATTACAAATAAATCAATGATTTTAGATAATTATATAATAGTAGTTATCCTACGGCAAAGTACACCCAATACACTTCTGTTTTGCCCACAAGAAATCATGCATAAAAATAAAACATAATATTATAAGACATTAATAAAAGTTGAACATTTATCTTAACTTTATCATTGTTCTTAAGAATGTCCCTTATTTTCAAAAGTAGTAATATTATACTAAGTCAAAATTCTCTCATTTTCCTTAAAAATCCATTAAATAAGAAGAAATAAAGATAATTTGTCTTAGCATTCATAGACTTTTTTCCTCAGTTATATTATTAGGATGAAAATCAGAGATTAAAGAGTTATACATTCTTTTAGTAAAAATCTATACTTAAGTACAGAATGAAATTACAATTTTTTTAAATATATAAAATGTGTTAAAAGTATTTACAAATACAGGTTTCAAAAAGTTTAGTAATTACTGCCAATATAATTAAAAGAAAATTGTGTCTTTCTAAACAAACAAAACTAGCATATTATTAATTTAGAAAGACTTATTAGAAAGTTAATAAACTTCCAATGAATAATTTTTTAATATTAAAATGAATAATAAATTAGACATTCTGAATTATGCTAAAATATTTTTCACTTTTTAAGATAAGGGACGCATAATAAAAAATAAAATAAATNAGGAAGCGCTTACAAGATGTTAAGGTAGTTAAATTCAAAAATAATTTCTCTGTTGAGCGTTTTTCGAAAAAATTGGGTTTCTCTAAAGGAAAGCTACATGTGAAATATGAGATACATAGATATATCTTGTGATGAAGCTGTCACCTGAACCATTCAAACAGGTTTGGCACCAAACCTAATTCTTCTTTTAGGTAGGAGGCGATCGAAATACCACTGGGTTCCAGCCTGCCAAAAGCTATGTTGAGTAAATCAGTTGAGGTATCTTTGAGAAGATTTCTGCTATGGACAATGTTCATGGTATGAGGAATTTTTTTTTTTTTTTTTAAATTGTAACTACTAAAATGTGAACAGTGATATTAAATGAATTACAATGAACATATATTAATGAAAATGCAATGATCTGAGGGAAATAAATAAAATAAAGGAAACAATAGTTCCTTGGAATAGAAAATGAAATATGCAGCAGAACATTTTTCGATGTTAATTATGGCTTGGAGAAATTAACCTCAATGGATTTATATCATAAATTTAAGTTCTGTCCACTTAATAATTTCACCAGTGTTCCCCTTCTCTGCATTTCTAGTTAAACTTAACTGATAGTTAATCAGCTTTAAGGAGTATAGTCTTAGAGTACAGTAACAGCAAATTTCATCTCATAATAACATTTATCCTTTCCCTCATTTCATTTTTTTTATTGTAGAATGTCTAAAGATACGAGAATACATTCTTTATTTTATTAATCCTTGAACATGGCATTGCAATATGTGTGAGTATATACATAAATATACACACACAAACACATATAAAAGTAAATATATAACAAATACAATAATGTACTATAGGTGAATCTACTGAATATATTGTGATAAGGACGAGAGAGTAATAGTGATAATATTGAGATGAAAATAAATTATAAACATTTAGAACACTGAAGAAATTACACTCCTGTGTCCAAGAACCTTTAAGACTGACAAAATATAATTACTTTTTAAATTTTGTCTAAGAACTACCAAAAATGTATAAATGTTCACCTCTTTAAGCCGTTACTTAAAATAGTGTGTCAAGTGTCCCACACACAAATAGTCGTAAAAATAAATTCTTACTCAACTATATTTTTTTTATCACAACATACATTTTCATTTATTTTTGTTCTTAGTTTAAAAAAAAGAGAAGAAAAAAATGCATTGAGATTTGTGTCTTATACCTCAAAAAGATAATATTTTCACATATAAATATAGGTATGTTATATAAAATACTTTTGTACTGGTAGGCACTATTGTGTAGAGGTGGCAGAGCGGGCCCTATGCTACCTCCGTGGAGGTATGATGCCATTAGTCTGAACTTGTGCCACAGGTGTCATCTCCAGCTCAACTAAAAGAGGAAAATGATCTGCAAGAAAGTAGTAAGCATTATGACAATGAAATGGATTAGAATGAACATATTATTTTTACATGATAAAAAAAAGAGCAATTAAGGACAATTTAAATAAACTTTATTAACTTTAAAAGTATTTTTCATGCATAGTACAAAAATCTAATTAACACAATGGAGAACAATGATTCTTTATTCACATCTGTCTTTTCCCTGTTCAGAATTGTTTAATTGCTGACAGCAAATTTTTCTTCTGACTGTGCCCTCTGATTAAATTAATCATTTTTTTGCTCATATTCTTTACAACTGTTAATAATTATTCAAATAATTAATAGATAAAGGAATTTTAAATATTGGGTTAACAAAGTCTTCACTACTTATAGCCCTTTTTCAAACCCTAACTAGCTATTTACACCATATCTAAAGGCACAATGGAAAAGAAATAACTAGATAGTTTGAAAAAAAATGAATTTTAGTCTTGAAAAAAAAAAAAGATATAGAGTGTAATGAGAAAGAAAAATATATTGGACAATTGGAATATTGGAATTTCTCATTATAAAATTTAATAATATAAAATTATAAACATGGCTGTGATATACATAAAATGTTTTATTATGTATATCACAGCCATGAGAGTTTCATTATAAATGAACATTATTATAAGCATTACTTTTGTTTTATT
>KZ808062.1:256023-257311 GCA_000696205.2 Oncopeltus fasciatus | reverse complement strand
ATATATATATATATATGTTGTCAACTTCCACCAGTGCAATTATATTGGAAGAAGCATGCAAGTATATAATTTATCAAATAAGTATTTTCATGTAATGCTCAGATTTCAATTATTATCCCTAAAATTAGTGAATGCAATAATAGCAGAATTATTCTTCAATTACTAACCGGATGGAATATGTGGGTGAGGACAACCAATGACTTTATTTTCTTTAAGCCAATCTGCCGCAAGAGGGCCAAGAAGTCCAAGAGGTGTCATGCTCTGCTTTGAGTAAAATATGTAGTCTATTATACCTTTAAAATGGAACCTAAAAATAAAGAAGAAAAAAAAAGGTAAATATTGTAATAATTTAATGACAATGGTTTTTTTTTTACAAAAATAAAGTTTTAAAAAAATACACTTTAAGCTCTTTGACATCTACTGATATTAAGTGATTCTTTCAGCTTTCAGTAATATCACTCATGTTTTAAGGAGCCATAATTGACAGGTCTGCTGAATTATGAATGAATCACATACATTTTACTAAGTGCTTAGAGAAGTGTAACCAAAGAGAAAAATTTAAAGAATTTTGAAATTTAAAATAATGGAACCTAATAAGAAGATGAAAGGAAGGGCTAGAGGAAGACAAAATAGAAATAATGATTTTAATTGTGGTATTTAATCCCACATTAAATTTTACACAAGAAATGCAAGGGAGTTATAATTTTAAAAAATCTTACTAATTCAGTCGGGACCGAACCCAGGTCTATTGCTTTCCAGGCAAGTTTGCTGGCCACTACACCACCGAGGCAAGCCAGATAATCTCTCCAATTTGTGTCCCAGCTGAGATTATAAATGAGCTGAGAATTAAAAAAATCTTACTACTCAGCCGGGACACGAATTGGAGATATAATCTGGCTTGCCTCGGTGGTGTAGTGGCCAGCATACTTACCTGGAAAGCAGGAGACCCTGGTACGTGTCCTAGCTGAGGTAGTAGGATTTTTTATTCTAACTCCGTTGCATTTCTTGTATAAAATTTAACATGGGATTAAAACCACAATTAAAATCATTATTTCTATTTTGTCTTCCTCTAGCCCTTCCTTTCATCTTCTTATTAGGTTCCATTATTTTAAATTTCAAAATTCTTTAAATTTTTCTCTTTGGTTACACTTCTCTAAGCACTTAGTAAAATGTATGTGATTCATTCATATATTATTTCTTGTATAAAATTTAACATGGGATTAAAACCACAACTAAAATCATTATTTAAAAAATAAATATAGGAAAAAATGAGAGTCTAACAAATAGC
>KZ808062.1:241023-251023 GCA_000696205.2 Oncopeltus fasciatus | reverse complement strand
TATGAACCACTAAGACTTGTGGTTTTTAATCTCCCAGTGGGCACACCTATTTTGATCTCTCCACAGGTCATGGGTGCAGAGTAACCCACCCCTATTTTTTAAAAATTAAGAGGTTTTCTTTCTTAAATTCTTAATTCAGTATCTATGCTCTTTCGCTTGCACTAATTAATAATTAGCCCTCATCCAAAATAACCCCATCAAACATGTCTCCTAATGCCTTAAGCAACTTATCCGCAATAATGCCCTATCTTTTTTCCTGGTATTGACCCCTTTGATGTAGGTCGTTCTCCCTTGGTACAAGTGACACGACGTCCCCTCTCGTTTTCATGATAGGAAGGTGTGGTAAATTATTCTACACAGTAGTAATTTTTTCCCGCAACATTTGACATAATGTAAATCATTTAATTTTTTTTTTTTTTATTCTTATGACATTGTATTTCAACAGCCTTGAAGATGGCTTATAGTGTAAGCCAAAACATTGGCAGGTAATTAAAAAAATACACATTTTTTAAGTTGTATTTTTTGGATCTACCTTGACCAAACCCCAACAAAACATTTAATACTAATTAATAATAATTTTGTCTCTCAATATTACATTTTTTTACATACTTTTTGACATTAATTACATTTTTCTATTGAAAAATAGTTTATAAGGGACTAAACATTAAAAAAAGATTAATTATAAAAACAATAAATTCAACGAAACTCCAACCTTACCAATGTTATCAGAATATTTTTTTACAGTTTACTGTTTTAATTGAAACTTTTTAATATATATAGCTTCTATTAGATTAATTTCATCTTTACTTTGTTCATGTGATTTTTTGATTCCGCTAAAATCAAAACAATTCAGGTCTTTAGTCTAGCATAAGTAAAAAGAGCTGTATTTGTAGATATATTTCAAATGGATGTAGCAGCCAAAATTGCCCTCATGACAGATTTTATGGCTTTTTTTTTCTATATTTCTGAGATGATATCAACTAAATAACCAAAATAGTTGTGCTAAAATTTATATATGTATATTAAAATACTTTAAACATAGATAGCCAATTTAGTTTTTATGTATTAATTACTAAATCCTAAAATTAGTAATTATGGTTTTCTTTATTTTTATGTGAAAATAGTTCAGATTCAATTATTTCTTAAAAAATACAAGATTTTGGAGAGATTGGTACAAAATTATAGAGTTGATTTGTTATTTGTTTTATTTACTCAAAAATAATAAATAGGATCTAGTCTCAAAAGGTACCTGCTAAATTAATCATGTATTGTGATGTTAAAAATTAATGTTTAAATAAATTGGTTGGCATTTATTATAACAATACATATATATGTCATTTAAATTAATTTTAATAAGTTATTAGATGAATATTGACTGTTGATCAGTTCAAAACATCATAGCTAATAAAAATGTTTTTGGGGACTGAGAATATTGGGTTTTTCTTTATGATTAATGTTCATCAATTCAAATTATTGGCTTAAAGTAGTTAAAAACATTATAAAGTATTCACTAAGTGCAACCACAAAACACTATTGCTTATTCATCTGTACAGATCAACTGACAAGAGAAAGTCTCTGTCATTGTCATAGACTTCCCTCTCTTCTTTTTTCACCTTGCTTTTTAACTCTGCAACAATCCCCAACCAGTCCAAACTGCAACTCTGGCATGTACAGCTCTAGATAAAAACTACCTCTTTCTTTATAGCATTTCTCCTTCTTTATTTTTCTTCCTAAGCTACCTAAGATAGAAGTCCTATAAGCTTTCTCAATTCCCACTAATTTTAATTTTTTTAAACTTTGATGGGACTTCACCCTGTACCTCATATTTTATCTTTAATTTAAAAACTTCAGAAAATATATTAATAAAATCTTCTTAAGGTGATTCAAGGTTTAAAAAGTTACGAGCCCCTTCACCCTTAGTTTTCTCATAAGATTTGATAAGTTAGAAATTTGAAGCCTTTTATAATTTATTTTGAATATAACTCAATGCCAATTATCTTGTTTCATCTAGGATCTTATGATATCCAGAAATATTCATTGATTATTTTTCCAGGCTTGATTACGTTGAAAAGATTTTTGTCGGGCTTTCACTCATCCTGTGATAGCTTAGTCAAGGCTGAATGAAGAATCAACTTGTCTACTCTGCTCTGAAGAAGCTATTACCACAGAATGTGCGAAAGCTTAGCAAAAAACAATTTTTCAACATAGTCAAGCCCAGAATAAGAATCATGATTATTAATCTTGAAAAAAAAAAACTTTAATTAAATTAGGGCTATCAAATAACAACTAATTCTTCAAATTTTTTATACATTTTAATTGCCGAGTGCTTTCAGAATCATTGATCATTAATAAATGAACTTTTTTTTTTTTTTTTTTTTTTTTTTTTTTTTTTTTTTTTTTTTTTTTTTTTTTTNTATAAATGTATGCGTAAATATGGGTTTAAATCATATAATTATAAAATTATAATAATGTAAAAAAAATCAAAAACAAAACAATATAAGCATGTAAATATATAAGTATCTAAATTTTACAGCAAATCAAAGCTAAAGCAAAAATACTTTAAAACAACTAGAAATGAGTCAAAATTTTTAAAATAGCTCCGAATATTAATATGTATTATTTTTGTTCCTCTTTTATTAATAATATAGGATTTTGAATCATTGTCACAATTATAGAAATTGAAATTGACTAGTTGGTCTTCCATAATTAGAGGGAGAAAATATATGATGTATATTCATATAGTCGTATACGCACCCATTTGTACCTGCAGGAAATCTTTAACAGGGTAGGAAAACTGTTGTAAATTAAAATTATTTCACAAATAAAGTCTAGTGCTAAAGAAACATACTGCTCACCACCTGCTGTTCTCATTAGGACACATTTAAACAAATTTAACTTAAAGAAACCCTTTTCTAAATAGCATACTATTTTAAATGATATATTAAAATAGTAAGAAATAAAACGTAATTGAGGAATTATTAGAATAAATAATTTTATGAAATAATAAATAAAACATTTGGCAGAAAACAATCGTCCGTATATGTGATTAAGTAAACATAAATAATAAAGAGTAATTAATGACTGATAATCTAATAAAAAATAACACATAATGGATTTTAATATAATAAAAAGAAATAAATCATTTACACCCATATTTTTTTTTAAGCTGTTCTAACTTCTCTAGGTCCACCTTTATTGTCGGCGAGCCTTCGTCCTTTTTCATCAGGAGTTTAAAATCACTCCACCAAACAAATTTATAGCCATTGTCTTTAGCGAAGCGTCTAGTTTCGTAAAGCAGTTTTTTATTAGCAGGAGACAGATGATCCGAAATAAATATCTTTTGCTGATTCTGGGTGGCCTGTGATTTCAAAACCTGACTAGATGATAAATTAAATTTAAATGGCTTGAATGCCTGGATCCATTTTGCTTTGGTGTGATAATGTATGAATTGCACTATTATTGGGTTAGTCTTAGTTTTATTAAACGCCGGGACCCTATGAGCTTTTTCTATATCTTCTGGTTTGAAGTCAACAGACAGAACATTTGCAATAGACTGCATAATATCAATTATTGATTCATTTTCTACCTGCGGAACTCCATTAATTTCAATGTTGTTCTTCCGCATTCTCTGCTGCAAGTCTGACAATTCCGCATTTTGAAGTATCACTTGTTTTTTAACTGTTTGCAGCTCTGTATTTAGTCTAAGAATGTCCTTAGCCTGGGCTTCATTTATCGCAGTAATTTCCTTTATTTTTTCAAGTGTTTCATCTAGCTTAGAGCAACAAAAGTCCACAGATGATTTATAATCTTTTATCAAATCTGATTGCTCTTTAAATTTTTTAAACATATTTTTTTGGAGTTCGGCAAGACCTTTAAAATCTTCAACAGGGGAAGAGGAACGGGCAGAAAGTGGAGACGTTTGGTGAAAAGAGTCCTGATGTACCCCAATTTTACTTTGCCTTCTAGATTTTGTACAGTCAAAACATTTCCACAAATTTAGCTTTTGCTCTGACTCCATATATTCGAAATCAGTCTCCAAAATGTTCGAACATTTTTCGCTGACATGGAAAACCATATAGCATGCAGTGCACTGAATGCACTTGCCTTTGCGGCTAATAGAGTTGTGGCATTGCCCACAAAGCACCATTTTTAATAAAAAAATATCTTAATTAGAACAGTATACTGAAAGCGAAACAGCGAGTCAAGCTAGAGCAGTAGGCGAGGAGGGGCGACGTAATCCTTCACTGGATTAAAGAGATAACTGACGATAAGGCTGAAGATAAGACTGCAATAAGTCTCGACTTCCTCGTGTTGGAATGTGTCTGTTCTCCGGAACCACAACACTTATCACGCCTCTGTTTTCAGATACACCAAACAAAACAGTTCAACAATCACTATGTCAAGTTTCAAATTTCTAGCTCAATTTTAAACCACTTAAATCACGATTTATTACGGAGCAGATCTACACAAGCCGAGCAGACTCGAGCGAATGTAACTATTAACTATTAATAGACTTCTCTTCAAATTTTATCTAAATATTTTAAATAGTTACAAAATAATTGGGAAACAAACATATTGGGTAAAGTTTTTAATTTTGAAGACTGCATCTTTTTTTGAATTAATTTTTGGTACAATAATTCAGACAAGACTTAAAGGGCAAAAAAGCTTCAAAAGTTGTATTTTTCAGAAGCGGAGTTCATCACACATCTTCAAATAGTAATTGTTAATCTATACATAGGGAAGGAGACTGACAAACCCTCCACCTCATTTGATTGAACATGGTAATACTTGAAAATAAAGAAGCATAAAAATAAATATACTAGAAAAGAAAAATAAAGTAATATTGTTTTTATATTTTTAGATCGTTTGAAGAGGACATAGTAAACAACCTCGATCGCCTTCAGCATTTGAAATCTTATTTTGTCACAGGAATGCTTCATTCTGGGCATATAAGATCCCAAATATCATATCATTGGAACAATATAATAAAAGTTCTTAATTCACATATTTTAAGTTCGTTGTTCTTGATAATAGTTGATAAAAATTACAGCCTTATTGATCGAAGGCATTTCTCTCTCCATAGTAAAGAGAAAAAAATTTTAAAAACATAGTTATGCTGCACTTAAATGAAAATTATTACTGTCTAAGCTCAAGTATATACTTCAATCAAATGTCAGATCAACTCCTAATGAGAATAAAACCAATAAATTAAGAAAAAATTATTTCAATGGCACAAAAATAAAAATTTATTGCAGGAGCTGCATAATAGTTATCCTATGTTTCATTAATAATGTACATTATAATATATGATATTAATAATATCAAAATATAATTTACAAGCTGGAGAGGACAGAAAGGAATGAGTGTAAAAGGTATAGAAAGGTATTATATATATATATGTATATATAATTTAGCTTCTTCAATATAGAACGATAAACATCTCTTGAAATTTAAAAATAGTCATGCAATGCAGTATCAATGTTACCTATGTTTCCCATGGAATATCTGCTAAAAAATGAAGTAAAAGATTCAAAATCAAATTATGTATTCCAACAAGTTCTTTCTAGTAAAAAAATTTGGTCCTTAGAAAACATTTCAATAATAATTAAAAGTAAATAATTACTATAATTCTTTAAAACTTAAATAAAAAATTATCAGGAAATTCTATTCTAGATATCTAGACTTGGAAGATTAACAATAATTTGGTTAAATCTTCAGGATTAAGTTTCTTTTATAGCACAAAAATTTTTATTCACTAATAAATGGNTTTTTTTTTTTTTTTTTTTTAATTTCACACAAATTCAAAACTAGAGTGTGAAAATGCACAATCCTCACTCTCATGTTTTGACTGATTTAATTTTATTTCTTTTCATGGCTCTATGGAATAATAGACAGAGACTAAAGCAAAATAAGTTAAATAAACTAATAAAAAATAATATAAAATAAGTGCTAAGCTAAGAAGAATCCGTACTCGCCGGCAGATATTAGGGCAAGTAAACTTGAAAAAAAAAATCAGATTTTCGTAGTAGGATCATACTACAAATGATTTCATTACTGCATTGTAGGAAGATGAAAGTAAAACATGCACTAGTTCTAAGTTTTAATCTTCCTGGTTCCAAATGAGAATTCGACCAGGAGATTATGAGAAACACCAGCTCATTGAGTATTTTTCTTTGAGACTAGCGTTAAATTGCGCAAGCCATCTTCTGGAGTGCTAATAAATGGCGAATAGAGAAAGGGACGTTTACTTTCATGGGCAGTACATACGCATACATTCCGACTGATGAATACAGGTGGGCTTGATGTGCCAATGAAGATTGAAAACGCTCCTACTTGATAAATGAATTTCCGGTAGATTTTTTTTCTTGGGGTTCGGTCAGGGTAGATCCAAAAAATAAAATTTATAAAATGCGTATTATTTAAGTATCTGCCAACGTTTCGGCTTACATTGTAAGCCATCTTCAGTGATATCATGAAAGCGAGAGGGAACGTCCTGTCACCAGGATCCCACATTCATGACCCTTATTCCTTGACCGAACCCAACAAAATTATATCTCCTAATAATCTCCATTCAAATGAATTTCCTTTCGGAAACTATTAGATTTGAATTTGATCCATTAGGCGACTTCTCTTCTAATGTATGAACGGGAATAGCAATGCATTATTACTTTGTAATCTATGATGGCGAGAAACATTTTCAGCCATTAGTAAAAATGTGTCTTATAGAACAATGGATTACTGCTTTATAAAAATCATTAATATTTTGTTTGATTTCATAGTAATATGCTCCCCCCCTTCCCTTAAAAACACATTAAATTAAAAGAAAGCTTATGCCTCAAGTTGAAGATTTTAAGACTATATCAAATGCAACCTTGTGCCATTCCTATAAATCATATAATCATAAAATTCCCTAGAAGAAGAATTTGGAAAATTAGACTAATAATTCTCTACTAATAATCTCTACTATCAAAAACTTTACTTTATTCTTTTTGTGTGTTTCAGGCCTCTATAACCCTACTCTTGGTCATTTAAATTTCTGGTTAATCTTATAGGTATTTTAAAAGTAAGATTATAATTTTATTAATTCTAAAACAAAGAAATAAATACAATACCCAACCAATTCAAACAAATGTTTCAAGAAAATATAATTTATATTGATCAAAAATCAATACTGACAGCTCCATTGTACTTAAGTTCAATAATATAGTTGAACTAATTAAACTTTTTCTCTAATTTTAATCAAAGAATTAAACTCAAATAAGGGAAAAATATTTTCAACCTGCCCTGAATGCCAGGAATTATTTTTTAAAGATTAATTCCATTTCCAAGTGTGTTTTAAAATGACTTTTCTTCTATATTTCAGAATATTACTTCTTAGGAAGACTCCAAAAAGATCTGATGTTTCATCAGCCTTATGAGAAAACTCAGAAAGCTGAGTGCTTGGAACTTGTTAAAAGAAGTAGTTGACAGCTGTAGTAGTAGCTATATATTGTATTAATTACAACTATGTACGAAAAATGCTTCAGCTTTAAAACATTAGGTGATTATCTAGAAAATACTCTCTTGAGGTTAAGAAATTATTAATTTTGAATCACATTGTTGAGCTTAAAATATAACAAGAAGTGTAAAAACACCATACAGAAGAGCACAAGGATACACTATGAGGGGTCTTTGACTTGCATCAGATGTCATAGTGACAAATATTCTTGAAGCTGCTAAACTTGCCCAGCATATGCCAAGCCCAGCAAGTATATAGCCAAACTTATTGTTTAAAGGAAGAAATATTCCAAGAGATGAAATTATCACTATAGGAAGAAGACAATATCCTAAAACTGAAGAAACTGATACAATTGATACACTGTTAGCATTGGTCATCAAATGTAGCAGACTGTACATCAATAAGCAGCTGGTAGTACCGATCCCATACACATAACCAAAGTGAACTTTACCACCAGAAAGCAACATTGTGAACCCTAAAATGAGGCAAAACACTAGAGGGCCACCTAAGTCATATTCACCTAATGGTACTGTGGAATGAAATGGGTCTAGAACAACAAGTACTCTTTTAGCTATTTGATCAGGAAAAATTCCTAATTCTTCCATTAGAGGTGGTTCGTCATCGTAGTTCGTTGAAGTAGGTGAGCCAGGAGTTTTCATAGGATCTGGCTGAAAGTAGCCCTGAGGGCGATCATAAAAAAATGACATCTTTGGAGCATATCGTTCTTCGTAAGTCGGCTGAGAAGCTTGCTGACCGAAGTTATCTTGTTGGAAAGAGAGTTGATCAGCATCTAAAATCATATCTTCAGATCTGTAGTAACCACTGTTGCTATTTTCCACCTGCGGCTGATGCCATTGAGGTTGCTGTTGTTGCCACTCCCAATTAGACTGATCCTCCCAGCCTCCAGAGCCATAGTCAGTTGATCCAGACATTGTGATTGTGAATATAACTTACTATTAGTGCTTCATAAAGATCATCGCACTTTTAACAACCACAATGGACGTGGCCATTCTACATCACCAACTAAGGACGATATGTCCCTATCATTTTGATATGAACGATGTATCGATATTTAGATTATACTAGCAGCACTGCCCCAAGTGGTCGATAAAGGAACTAACCAACTATCCCGCCTAACCAACTTTATTTAATGTGATGTTCTGTTCAAGGGATTTAGACCAAAACAAAATATATATACAAAAAACATTACGTTTTTTTTACGCTTATTTATTGACAAACCTCTGAAAATTCATCTACCAGCCATTTTAATTTTACTCCAGACTGTTAGGTCCAGAGCATAAAAATAAATAAAGTACATTAAAAATGGCCTCATTCAGCTGATAGTAATCCATTCATTAAATTTAAAAAAAAAACAAGAATATTTTATTTACTCTTGATATTGGTTTAAATGCTATTATTAAGCAAAACTAAAAACTTTTACACTAATTTGATGCATAGTGTGATGCCATTTTACAATTATGTCTTTAATGTCTCTATTAACATGCAATACAAAAGGTTAAGATATTTCTGAAACAAAATAAAACACATAGCTTAAAAAATTACATAAATTTAAAAAAATTACATAACTTGAAACTCTATTAGCAATTCAAAGGTAACTGTTACCTGAGGCTTACATTTACACTCAAACCTATTGAGAATATAAAACAATCTTTTAAAATGAAATTGCCATCACTAATAAAAATATTCTTTTTTTTTCTTCCCTTTTATACCCCCCCCCCTCCATGACAGGAAATCAATTTATTCATATTGGTCCCATGACATGGATTTAAAAATTTCTTCAGAACTGATACAACTGGCATCAAATAATAATAATAAATAAAATAATTGTATAAATTTAGCAGATTTGAAATGTTTCATTCGGTGGTCATACATGAGAAATTGTATCACTTAAACCGAAAAATAACAATCAGAGCAAAAGGAAAAATGAATGAACCAATAAATATACTCACTATCTGAGAAGGAGTGAGGAAAGTGCTCAGATACCATAGTTATATTCATAGACTTCTTCGATAATAGTTTTTCACAAAAAATTTCAATTTAAAAACATAATTAAAAAAAAAAAATTTTATTATCGTCTGATGTTTTGGTTTACATTGTAAGCCACCTTCAGAACTACTTTCAAAACACGTCATAAGAAACAAAAAAATATTTAATTTACATTATTATTACATAAAATTACCGTAACTAGAAGTAATGTGATATCAAGCTCTGTAATAACAGTAATAAATGTGTAGAAAATTTCCCACACTTACCTAACATGAAACCAAGAGGGAACTTCTTTTTACCTGGATCAAATATTCATGACTGAGAGGTAAAGTTTAGAAATTAGGAAAACTTGAAAAATATAAATCTATAAGTTCAAATGGAGATTGACTGTAGAGATTATAAATAGAGTTTTCTTATGACATTGTATTTCAATAGCCATAAAGGTGGCTTACAATGTAAAGCAAAACATCGGCAAATAATATAAAAAAATTTTTT
>KZ808062.1:225349-240244 GCA_000696205.2 Oncopeltus fasciatus | reverse complement strand
ATATACATATATATATTTATCACTTAAGGTATATGCTTCTACAAATATGTGGTGGATTTTATAATCCTGGCTCATTATTCATTTAAACATTTGAACTAGGTTTTTTTTTCAAGTCCAGGATTTCTTGATTTACAAAAAGCATTAAGACAGAAATAAGTGATATATATAATATATATATATTCATGCTTTTTGTAAATCAAGAAATCCTGTTATCCCCTGAAGAGTACATTATAGCAACAGGAACTCATGTCAAATTCCATTTAAATGCTTTTTAGGTGGAACCTCTGAATGCTTGGTTGAAGGTAAGGAAATAAATCTTAAATAGTGTGGACACAAATTAATTGTTCATTCATATTAATAAATGAAATAGTAGTAAAGGGGTGCATAAAAAAGAATATATAAATAACCGTTTTTTATTCAAGTCCAAGATTTCAGATGACGGTGATTTAATCCTATTTAATACATACCAATACTCTCTAAGCTTGTAAAATTCCTTTCAACTACATAAAAAAAAAAAAACTTAATTTAGTTTAATAGATATTGATAAGGTTCGGCATGAAGCAGTTTAGCCAACTTGCCAGGTAGTGTGAAAGATACTTTTGTCCCCAAATACTCTCCAGGTGAAAACGAGCTGGCCTATCAAAAACTTACTCCTCTGTAATCAGCTAAGATGTTAGAAATTTGTGAAAATTTATTGAAAAACCCTTCAGATATGAAATTTTACCATATTATCACCTGTGATGAAAGAGGGTTTACTAGCAAAATTCAAATTCCCGTAAGCAATAGCTAGATGGTGGTAAAAAAATTGCTGCAAGGGGGAAATTTGAAAAAAAAAAAAAAAAATCCATGCTTTGCCTTATTTGGAATTTTCAAGGTGCTATTCATCACAAATTTGTTCCTGATGGACACTATGAATTCTGAACTTTACTGCTAACAACTGGAATATTAGCTTGTCTGAGAGTAACCCTAATTAGATGAACTGAAAAGGAGTTCTATTCCAATAAGACAATGCTCGTCCCCAAACTTCCCATTGAGCCACAGAAAAGTTTAAGGCACTTCATGGGTTCAAACTCTTGCCTCATCCACTCAAGTTCAGTCCTCACTTCAATCCATGGGCCATTTCCTTCAACGGAAAAATTTGATAATTTTGCACTACACCCATCTTTTGCACCACTTTATTGCAAGTCACAGTGCCCATCCTTTACATTTCAGAAGACTGAAGAGTTTCTATTTGTATTTTCCTTAGTACTTCTAAGCTTTCATTTGGCATAGATCAACAGTCAACATTTTCAAAGTACTGGATTGATTAAATTTTTGTTCATTACAGAAACTAATGAATATAAAAGAAGGAACAGAATAAATTTTACATAAAAAATTATATCAATCAACTTATGATTTATTTGATACTAAAATTTCAGTCCAACATGATGGAAGAGAACAGATGGAAAAGAATAATGCCTAGATTTAAAATTTTTCTTCACTGAAGTTTTACATCAATGTTCCACTGGACTTATAGTAAGTGCAATAAGTAGTTAAGAGTAATGAAACTCAACACAAGTTTATTTATGGATTGAAATGACGCCAATGAATGGAGTAGGGGTTTGTCTGAACGATAAATTTTAACCTTTTTTGTCTAGAAGCAACAATTAGTTGTTTTCTCAATTAAATTTGACACATTGCTGTTAGATATAAATAAAAATAATTGGATTTAATTTGTTTTGGCTTCAAAAGTTTCTTATAGACTAAAATCGGATGAATAGGAGTGGGATTACTTGAAATGTCAAGGTTTTCTCCTTATCTATGATTTTTACATTAAAAAAAACATGATTGTCTCTTCTAAAGGCATGGTTTGTTATCAATAAATTTTGATTTTAATGCTCTATTATTCACTTTCTAAGTTTTAGAGAAGATTCACTTATAAAGACCAATCAATAATTTTTCTTTCTTTCCTTAAATTTTATATTATATATTTCATTTGTCTGTTCATTAATATGTAGATTCAAATTATTTCCTTTTTATTATTTGTTCTTTTTTTAGAGCAGAAAATCATCAATTTTATTTTTTAAATAATGATTTTAGTTGTGGTATTTAATCCCACGTTAAATTTTATACAAGAAATGCAAGGGAGTTAGAATAAAAAATCTTACCAGCATACTTGCCAGGACAGCAGGAGACGTGGGTTCGAGTCCCGGCTGTGGTAGTAAGATTCTTTTATTTTAACTCCCTTGCATTTCTTGTATAATCATCAATTTTAGTTTGCATCATTTTTATTTTCATTCATAATTCAATTTTATGTGCCTACCCTACTTTTACAATTTCACTTGTTTTAGGGCTATCTTCGACTTCTTTCTTACTTGTCAACATTCATAACCTTAGAACTCCCTCCTTCTTTAATATAATCAGAAGATTGTTCCCTACCTAAATTTAAATTGTCATGTTTAGTTTTCAAAATTACCCTTTCCTCAAAAATTCATCCAAATATTTACGATCAATTTATATAGGTCTTCTTAGATATTGTTATCATTTTTGAAAAACATATTTTCTTCTCTGCTCCTTTCATTTATTTTTCTATTATATACAGGAAAACTGTTTTGTTTAAATATACCTTTCAGTTTATTGTTTATTTCAATCAAATATATAGGTGAAGTTATATCTAAGTCAGTCAAAGTTATTCATAAGCAAGGTTCTTCAAAAGAGTTATAGGATGGCTAGAATAAAGTTTATCATTCTACCTGAAAATGTTTTTTTTTTTAATGTTGAAATTGGAATTCCAAATTATTATCTGTTTGACCTGGAGACACGGCCTAGACTCGCTGGAAGGGTTCCTTCAACACTTGAACAACATGCAGAAGAACATCCAGTTCACCATGGAACTCGAAGAAGAAGGAAGACTACCGTTCCTGGACGTACTCGTAACTAAAAAGGACCACCTCTTGAGTCATTCAATCTACAGGAAACCCACGCATACAGACAGATACCTACATGCCACTTCCCACCACCACCCGGCTCAGAAGGAAGGAGTCATCAACACTCTACTCAACAGAGCGGAGATACTCTCAGAACCAGCCCAACTACCGAAAGAAAGAAGACACTTGAAGACCGCCTTCATGAAGAATGGCTACGACCGCAACACTATAGACAAGATCCAGAGAAAGAGAAATATGCAGCGCAACAAGGAAGAACGAGAAGCCGAAGAATTCCAAGGACAAGTGACCATCCCATACGTCAAAGGGACAACAGAGAAGATCGCCCGAATACTAAAAAATCACAAAATAAGAACAACATTCAACACGGACAGAAAAATAACAGACATCCTTCCGAAACCTAAGGATAAACTTGGACTTCGGACTCCAGGAATTTACAAGATTCCCTGCTCCTGCGGAACTTCTTACATCGGTGAAACCGGAAGGACGATAGACACACGTCTCAAAGAACACATCGCAGACATCAAACACGGACGCACAGAAAGGTCAGCTCTAGCAGAACACTTCGCCAACACCTGCCACCACATCAAATTCGAAGACGCCTCAATACTGGCCCGGGAAAGCAACTACTATCGACGAACCATCAGAGAAGCCATCGAAATAACCAAGAATCCGAAAAATATCAACAGAGAAGACGGATACAGATTGAGCAAAAACTGGAAACCAGCGCTAATTGACAAGAGGATCCAACCAATCAGTGACCAGCTACCTGACTACTCCAGAGACCAGCCACCAGAACACAGTATCAACCAATGGGAAGGCAGACTTCGCCCAAGGACAAGACCGCGCCGGGATTATACACCACCTGGTGTATAAAACATGGTAAATATATACCATCTGGATTTTTAAAAATCTCTCTTTACAACTCTCATTCTCTTTTCAGCCCTGAAGAAGCCATCACATGATGTGCGAAAGCTCGGCAAATAACAACAATTTGACTCGGTCCAACCCGGAAGATGAAATGGTAAATAGGTAAATCTTTTTCATGAAATTTTATCAAACAGCAAAGAAGTGAAACATACATGTAAAATTAATCCATTTCAGATTGAAAATTATGATATTGAATTTGTCATACAAATATTTCAAAAAACAACAATGTTGCATTAATGACCAAAGGTTAATATGGTTAAAATAATAAATCAAAAAAAGTTTTTTTTAAGGAAATTATCTCATTCTGCATTCTATTTCTATTTTCATGAATAACATCCTTTCTTTTGATCATTTATCTCCAAAAACACACTTAGTGGTCTGGAATTTTTAATTCATAAAATAATTAATTCATAAAATAATGAATAATAGAAGTGCAGCCATAATATATTCAAAATATAGAAATATTTCTTTAAGATTACTATACATTTTTTAATTCACTCATTAGTTGAGATATTCAACAAATTTCTTGAAGAAGACACTTCCCACAATCTGTTTAAACTCCTTTCAATCAAACCTCTACATAAAAAATAATTAACTAAATTAAGAAAATTAGTTTATTTTTTCCCCTTTAAATACAAATATTTAAAAAAATAAATCTATATTAAAATTTTCAAACATTCTGAAATTAATAACATACTAGCTCTGGAACAAATACTTTTATAGTTATGTTACAATTTTATTGGCAACTTGAAGGAATATTAAGTACTTACAAAGAAAAACATTTCTGACACAGCAGGATTAGAACCTGCTTTTTCAGATCACTAGACAAAAATCACATACTGTATGTGAAATTCCATCTCTCCATATCAGAAAATTTTCTCTAAGAGGCCTCACTTACCTACAAGACCTGTGATGTAATAGGCCACGTGCCATGGAAGACAGACTGATTATAGTAACTTAAGACCCACATAGGTGGCACCATACTATAATATTTGTATGTGTTTTTAGAAATATTTTTCAATTATTAAGTTAGAAGAAAATAATTTCTGCCAAGGCTGGTTTTGAAAACCTATTTTCTGATCATTAGGCCGACATGTAACCACTGAACTATAAGGTCACTCATCCGCTATAATAGGAACTTCTCTTCTAAGATCCTAGTTCCTTCCTGGTGTGAAAAGTAATTCACCACAACAAATGGAGGCAGATTGATTTACTATTCAGTGACTGTAATCAGACCATCTTCTGTGGCTTGTAGTGACATACTTTGCACACCTAGGAGTTAAATGAGACCCCTAGAGAGAAAGTTTCTGATGTGGGGGATGGGAGCCTATGTGGCGCAGTAGTTAATAATCCTGACAAAAACTTTCTTTTTTAAAAACAATACTTGCAAAATAATTTTAAAAATATCTTCAATTACTAGAATGTTAGTTATTATAGACAATTAACAAAATCACTGGAAACAATAAAAAAGTTGTTCCCTTAGGCTTCCACGATTTTTAGGAATATTCATAAATATTTCTTCCGGGCTCGACAATGTAGTTAGTGGCTTCTAGACAAGCCATCAAGTAAGCTTGGCAAGACGAAACTTTACTACATGGTCAAGCTCAAAAGAAATATATACAAATAATCAAAAGTTGCTGGATCTTTTTAAATCTTATTAAGGCTTTTAATTTTGTAGATAATAAAATACTTGTAAAAAGTATGAGTATAATAGAATTTTAGGGATATCTTATAATGAAATATAAACTAAATAATTAGAAATATTGAGTTGAAATCTATGATAATCTCAAAATAATTTTTTTTTTCAGATTTTAAAACAAATGTAGATATTACACTGGAATTTATACTACACACAATATAATTTTGGGAATATACTAGTCACAATATAATTATATAATTTAACCACAGATATTTATAGCAATATATTTGATATATATTTGAATGATCTTCCTAAAAATTCATTAACCATTTCATTCAGTCCATAATGCAGACCATTATTTGTTATTTTTGCATTATTTTAAACTCATATAATGAATAACTATTATTTTTTATTATCCTGATTTATGGTTTAGACCCAAAACTGCAATATGCTCTAAACTCCACCAACCCATGTTATATTATGATATAGTAATGTGTGTATATGTTATAGTATGATGTGTACACATATCAGATACTGTTTCACAATTTCTGAATTATATAAAAAAATAAGGATGAAAAAAAAAAAAAAAGCATATATAACAGAAGTATAGCACTAACGGTTCTCCCATGCAGCATCCTTGGTTCGGAGTAGTGCTGCAAGTCCTATGTTGTCCTTTGGCATTACCCTGTTAAGCATATCATCTGAACCTTCTGAATTTGCCATTGCTAACTGATTGAATTCAACCAGATGCTCTGAGATCAGTGTAAATCTAAAAAAAAAAAAAAATAAAAAAATAAATAAATAAAAAACACACACATACATATAATAATTTGTTTTATATAATTTGTTAAGACAAAGAAAAAAATATCCATTTTATAATGATATTTTATTAAGAAAATCATACAAACTTAATTTTGTACAGAGATGATTTACATCAATATAATTTTTTTTCCTTTAACTTTAGATAACTTAAGAACTGTTATCAGACTTAATACTTTTCTGAATATTACTATACAATTAAAACAAAATTAATTACATTCTAAATTTAAATAAAAAGGTGATTAAAGAACCAAGGTCTCCTACACACATACTTCACATAAAGTTCTGCCTGCATGCAGCTAAGAAGCTCTTAATTTGGATGCTGTGCCTTCCAAAAGCAGTTAAGCCCAAATAAAAACAAATCATGATTCTTTTATTACCTTAATTAATGACCTTCACAAAGAAAATAAAATACCTCACACTATTTATATTAGCTTTATATTCATTAGAGTATGATAAGGAAGAGAAAATATAACATGTACCTTACCAATTCAAACAAACTTGCTAAATGTAATTTTCAATTTAATATCAGGCATTCAAATATTATAATATCAACTAAAAGTACTTCAAACTATTTTAAAAAAAGTGAAAATGGGAAAGGACAGGTTTATTGAGAAGGAGGACTACTGGTTTTAAGAATGTTGAAAATGTTTGAATAAGTTGAGGAAATTTGTTCCATGTCCGTTCTGTTGTTAACTGGATAGTGTTGTAGATTAATGTGAACGGTTTCAGATAAAAGGCGTTTGTGTTCATAGGGTTCAGTGGACAAAATGGTTATGCTCTCGAAGTGGCTAACTGCTGGATTGTGTATCCAGTTAACGACAGAACGGACATAGAAAAAATTTCTTCAACTTATTCAAATATTTTAAACATTCAAAAAACCATTAGCCCTCTTTCTAAATAAACCTGTCAAACATTTTTCCCAGTTCCAAAGTTACCTATTCCCAATAATACCCTTTTTTCCTTTGTCCTTTTTATTGCCTTCTTTTGAAACAGGCTGCTTTCCCTTCGTACCTTCCGCCTCTTACCTCCCCCCCTACCCTTCTACCTCCCACGTTGTGTATCTGAAAAATTATATTTCCCCTCAATCATGGAAATGTGAACTTAGGGACAGGACATCCTCTCTCGTCTTCATGATAGGTAGGTGTGGCAAATTACTGTTTTAATGTTATTCAATTATTTTTCAATAAGTTGTTGTCTGTTTCTTTGTTGTTTTTTTTCTTTAATTCTCTTTCATAGCTTTCTAGATTAATACTCTTGATATCACTTTACATTATGGTAATTCTGTATTATATCATTGTCAATTATTATTGTACACTCATGACATTGTATTTTTACAGCCCTGAAGATGGCTTACAATGTATGCTGAAACGTTGGCAGATAATCTTTTAAAAAAATACACTTTTTTATAAATTAAATTTTTTTTGGATCTACCTTGACCGAACCCCAACTAAAACCATCTAATAATAATATCTACGGTCAAAAAATCTGTCCTTTTGACCTACTTGACTTCTCCAACTATCCCCCTCCCCCAAAATAACGACCTTGTTTTCTGTTCTCTTTCTTATATTCCAAAACTTTCTGAAAATATTAAGAAATCTCTCAGAAAAACTTTCCCTAACCTTAAGCTTTCTTTTTCCACCAACAACAAACTAAAATCTATTTACACCATCCTCAAAGACCCCATCCCCCTTCCTAACAGAACTAATGTCGCCTACAAAATTCCCTGTTCCACACCTAATTTCCATGGTTCTAACATTGGACAAAAAAAAAACCCTATTTCCCATAGAATCAATAACCATAAAAATGACATAAAGAATAAACTAATAAAAAATGCCCTCACTAAACATGTTTTTTATTAAAAACACACATTTGACTTTGAGAGCATAACCATTCTTTCCACTGAACCCTATGAACACGCCTTCTATCTGAAACCGTTCACATTAACTTACAACACTATCCAGTTAACGACAGAATGGACATAGAACAAATTTCTTCAACTTATTCAAATATTTTCAACATTCTAAAAACCATTAGCCATCCTTCTCAATAAACCTGTCAAACATTTTTCCCAGTTCTAAAGTTACCTATTCCCAATAATACCCTTCCTTTTTTCCTTTGTCCTGTTTTATTGCACCCTTTTGAAACAGGTCGCTCTACCTTTGTACCTTCCACCTCTTACCTTCCCCCCCACCCTACTACCTCCCACGTTGTTTATCTGAAAAATTATATTTCCCCTCAGTCATGGAAATGTGAACTTAGGGACAGGACATCCTCTCTCGTCTTCATGATAGGTAGGTGTGGCAAATTACTGTTTTAATGTTATTCAATTATTTTTCAATAAGTTGTTGTCTGTTTTTTTTTGGTTTTTTATTCTCTTACATAGCTTTCTACATTAATACTTTTGATATCACTTTACATTATGTTAATTCTGTATTATATCATTTTCAATTATTATTGTATTCACATGACATTGTATTTTTACAGCCCTGAAGATGGCTTACAATGTATGTTGAAACGTTGGCAGATAATCTTTTAAAAAAATACACTTTTTTTAAATTTGTATTTTTTTGGATCAACCTTGACCGAACCCCAACTAAAATCATCTAATAGTAATATCTACAGTCAAAAAAACTATTATTTGTATCAATATACTTATATAAGCATCTTCAATTACACATATAATGATACACTTATTCACAAAACATATTAAATTGATTTGATAAATATTTCAAGTAAATATGATCATTTGTATGCATAATTGACACGCCAAATTAAAACAACAATTTTTATGCCCGAGAACTTATTTTTCACAATCCAAAATTATTCAGAAAATTTATATACTTGATTTTTCATTTGGAACAGGAAAAAAAAGTAAAATAAAATAAAAAATTTAAGGTTGCTCACAATAGGTGGAAGCAAGCTAGGTTTTTCCATTTTGACTATTAGTGAACGAATAACTTAGACATTTTATTACTAACTGCTTATTAAGATGTACTTTGTAACTTCAATTTATAATAATATATCAAACAAATTAAGAAGGGAAACGACCTGTTTTTCAAAGAACACAGAAATAAGACCTATTTATTTTTTACAATTTTTTATTTCAACATTATTTTATTTACTAACTACATTTGACAGAATAAAAAGTATCATAAATAATCAAAAATGTAAAATAAAATTTGAAACTACTGTTAAAACACAATTAAAATACTTGATTTAATTATTATTAAGACTCAAGTCTTAATAACCAGTAACTTATGTCATTAGAACCTTTGCATTAGAGTCATACATTAACATTCCATAGATGGCTAAGTAAAATTTATATATTTAACCCTCCCTCCCATCAAAAAATAACTTTTGAATAAACATATTAGATTGTTTTCTTTTAATAGATAATTAAACTTACACCTTTCCTATTTTAAGCATACTTTTATACTTGACTGAATCAACATTTTATTCAAGAAAGTGAGGAGTATGAAATTCTTAAAATAATTATTCAATAATTCAATCACAATTTTATACACAGTGAAACTATAACACAAGAGCAAAATTTTTACATTTAATGGTAAGAGAGTATTAAATATATACTTATTGCTCTAAGCCTAGATAGTTGAAATAATTTATTTCCATTGGTCTACCAATTAATTTCCAAAGTCAAAATTACTCCATTTGAAACCATTATAAAAATAGTGATCTTTTTTTATTTATTTTTTTTTATGTTGATTGTAAGGCTTCAAATGCAAAAAGAAATCTATCCTGATTATGCTTTCACTTAAAAAAAAAAAATAATAAAAAATAAAAAAAAATAAACACTACATACATCTAATTATTAATGAAGGGAGAAAACACTAATAAGAACAAAATACAGCCTTGTCATAAATAAAAGCATATTGTGGGTTTTCAAAATAAGATTAAATAAAAACAACTATTACTACTACTAATTACCATTTCTTACACAACTATTTTATTTTTCAGCTCTTAAAATAATCTTCAGAGGAACTCTTCATTGCAGATGTTACTTCCAGAGTGTAAAGGCTCTTACTCAGGCAAATTTAGAACTAATACAACTTAAATCACATTAAGGCCAATCATACATTGTGAAATTTTTGCATTAAGTTTTGAACTGGCGAGTTCTTACGGGCCAATATGATTTCTATTTAAGGGAGGTTTTTTAAATATTAATCCAAATACAAAAATGGATCAATTGTAGCCTTGTTTGCCTTCTGTTTTAAATTAAGAAATGCACTTGAAAGCAAAAACCACTTAAAATCACAAAGGAAACGTGGGTGTCACAACAACGCTATAATCAAAAGCTTAATGGTTGGTAATGTTAATATACTTGTACAGGAGATATATCCTGGGTCAAAATTTTACCCAGTAAAATAGCACTAAGATATATTTAAATGATTTATGAATAATATTTTTACTTTAGCTGAGACGGCACGTAGAACACTACTTAGACCTAAGCTTTCATACATTAATAGTTTAGTAACAGATAAGACTATAAATAATATCAGCTGTAGGTTGTTGAGCTTCTTTCTTAAGCTATCCACAAATTTAACTAAAATTTTGTTATTTATGAGCCACTTTTAAATTCTTAACAGTAAAAAACCAGTAAATAATTTTAATAATAAATCATATAATAATCATCTTCTAGACTCGTGGTCCTTTTCATCATCATGATTATCCCCCTCCTTCAACATAGTTTATTTTGGTAAATAATGAATAACTACTTACTTGGCAGTGCGGTAAAATATAGCACATCCATCAACATACTTCCTTTCACTTTCAGCCATTGTTTTTGCACGAGACTTAGGTGAAAATATTCCATCATAACCATCTCTCTTCAATTCTGGGAGAAAAAACTTGTAAAACTGGTCAGTTTCTACTTCCTATTCAGAAAAGAATAACTAATAATAATAAATAATAAATTACAATATCAAAGGACAAAACAATAGGAACTTGATTTAAAAAAACTAGAGATTTTAATAGCTAACTGCTACAACTAATATGTGAAGCAGTCATAAATGGAACATAGAAGCTATTAGGACATAAAACATTAATTAATCGAAACTTTTAAAGTACTCATCACAACATTATATTCAGCTTATGAGTAAAATATAGCCACTGGTGACTAGTGGGTCCAGAGACAATCAATGAACCTTCAACATAATAAGGATTAAGCCAGTTTATATTAATCTGCCTCACATACACAAAACATAATGCAACTGTGCCGAAGCTCACATTCATATTATTACACATGGTTTATTAGTTTTGGCAATAAATTATTATAATAAAAAATCATATTTACTGTTTAAATTAGTAATATAAAACATGTTAAATTAACTCTATTTCAAACATTGCTATGTTTGAGTAAAGTACTGTTACAGTTTGAACCATTAGATTACAATTGATTATAATTTGTGAATTAATTATTCTTTCTAGAGCTTGGTAGAACAAATGAGGAACACTATTAGCCAGGAATGATTACGGATGTTTTCAATGAACTTAAAGGACATGATTTAAAAAGGTCCTGACTGTCCATTCCTTCTTATATTTCAATTGAGAAGCTAGATTTCTTTTACAGGCTTTGCCATTAGGCTTAAGCTTTATTTTATATTTCCTCCAATATACAGAAAGATAGGATTACTGAGACTAGAAGGAAATCGTGTAACTCAAAACATAAATTTCATTCTCTGAATTCATAAAAGACAGCTAAGGACAGGTTATAAGAACACTTTTTATGATATAACAAAAATACATAAAAACAGATGGTAGAGATGTAGGAACAAGCTTCTTTGGCAAGTTGAATAATGAACTGATAAATAATGAACATGTCTTCTACTCCCAGCAACAGCCAATACGCCACCTTCATATTTTCTTTTCTCGAGTCTATTGTTTCTGTATCAGACTTATTAACACAGCCTCTAATCCCTTTTCATCTATTCTTTATACGATCACTGTACCCAAAGCTTTTAATCAATTTGAGAATCTATGAAAGTAAATAAAATAATGGTGAACATTTTACTTACAAACATAGTGTTACATCACTGCCCCTATGATACTGTAACTTGTCTTGCATCCATATTCAGAATCAATTTCCTCCTCGGAAGAATGCTTCAAATGGCATGCCTCGAGGGTTAATATACGGCAGCAAAATTACAGCAGTATGCACTGTGCTAGCTTTGATTTGTGTTTGTGCTATGGATGCTATAGGTAGGATGTAGTGTTCTTGAGATGGTTCTTTATGAGAATGGCTGTACCCCAATGACTGGTGTTGTCTGGCCAGAGACACTACCATAGATTTTGTAGTCTGGTATGATGTTATCAGTGTTAGCATGTTATCAGAAGTGTTTCTGTTATTAGTGCAATTTGATTTCAAATTTGTGTAGAAACATTTGTTTTTCTTTTTGTCAGTTCGTTAATGTTTAAGAGTATGACAGATATGGAACCCACTGTTAATGTGTTAGTATTCATAGTGATTGTGTGGGGCTGTCAGCTGGAAAGGGAGCTCAGCTGGCAATGCATCAGGACCCATTCTCATCTACTTGGCATAGAGCTTTCGAAGGTTGTGTTGTGCAACTGGAGATGTGCCTGAAAGTCTCAGTGGCTGGGCCTCAGGGACTGGAGTTAGTTAATGGGCTAGAATGACTCCTGGGGGTTTGAGGTTCTCTGGAAGAAACGGTAATTGCTGGGAGGCGGAACTTTTCTAGGTTCCTTTCCCTGAGATGTTGGAGGTGACGAGGGTATAGTGGGTTTGGCTTGTTGGCAAGGCTTATGCATGAGATGTTCTCGGTATTTTTTTTAATTGGAGAGAAAACGTCGAGGCTTGGGAGAGGCTGGGCCTGTTTGATAGGTTAGATAAGGAATTGAACCTGTTGGTTGTGGGATGTGATGTCTCCTTTGTTCCTGGAATCTTTGATAGATAGTACACCTCTTTTAAGTCTACTCACCAACTGCCAATCACTTCTGGCATTGTCAATATTATCATCCAGATGCAGCAAGGCATCAGGCGACAAGGTTACACTCATCATAAAGTTTTTGCACTGAAAACCTTTCAATAAGTTTATATGTCTTGAAACACTGAAGAAAACTTAATTTATTAACTAATATCTAAATATCTACAGGATTTATAAACTATAAAACTGTTTAACTGATAAAAAAAAAGTTATTTATGAGGAAGACTGAAAAATAGCATGCCATACAGGTTTTAGCTCATCATACATCTCAAAGTATCATTTGATTAAAAAAGATTAAATATATTTATTGAAAATAGAATTATTAAAGTTTTGGGTAGGTTATACAGCAACACATATTTATTGTTTAATTAAAAGTTCAGTAATAGAAACTACTTTTTACTAAAAATAACTTAATTTTACTTTATGTTTAAAGTTAATTTACTTCATGTATAAAGTATATTTATGCCAATGCAGGCAGAGACAGTGTCACATAGGTACCTAAACTCTCAACTGGGCGGAAGAGTTCATCTACTAAGGCTTATGCACGGCAGTAAATGGAATATATCAAGAATTCCAGTAAAGACTAACATCTACCAACAAAAATTATTTCTTGTAAAAAAAACATTTCTGAAAAACAGTAATAAAGCCAGTCTTCACAAAGGGCAAAGCATGGTGGATCTTTCAAAAGCCAAGAGATAGCACTCAGCAGATTTGAGTGGAGAAGAGGCTTTTAGTTCTTTGGAATGGCTTGCATCGGTGAGATATGTAGAAAAAGGCCCAATAGGAAAATGGATTACATCATAGTCATTAAAGTGAGATTGTTTAAATGAAACCAGATAACGAGTATGAGTTATCTACTAAGATCATCTGCGAGAAAGTATGTAAATAGTAAAAAGTTGGGAGGCCTAGGGTATGCTTGTCATACAGAATATCTGATGATGATGGATTTTTCATTGGATGGGCATTGGAGAATATAGCACAACCAGAAATGGCTGGAGCAAATTAAAGGGGACCCTAATCTTTCATGGATTTAGCACCAGTGATGGTCATGAATTCTTTCATTAAATTTTGATGTTTCAAGTAATCCAAGACATGATTTTTGAAAGGATATAATATTTTTAATCAATTTTTATGAGTGAAAGAAATTGTACTTGATTTATTTACCTGCAAACTAATAATGTCTGCAGTGTAATGTCGGATCTCAGATAAGATTGCTTTCTTTCTGTACTCCCAAGCAAGTGCCCAAGTTGGACAGTATCCGTACATCTGCCTGGTTGCATACTTGTCACATAGAACATTGTAGCACATCACTGTCATCAAGCCTGCTCAGATAAAAGAAAAACAGAAAAATTATATTATGATACTTAAATAAAATAACAAAAAATAAAGAAAAATACATATTTGAATAAATTTACACAATGAATTTATACAAAAGAATCCATTATGTATTTCACTGACCCATTTTGTCCTACTGCTAAAATTAATCAAAATCTAAAAAAAAATCTCTAAGTGATAGGGTGGAAAAATGAATTAAAGTTAAAGAAAATGATTGCATTTATTTAATGTAATAGGCTTATGAATATTTCTGCTGAATAATTTTATTTAAAAAAATATAATACTT
>KZ808062.1:204730-218849 GCA_000696205.2 Oncopeltus fasciatus | reverse complement strand
GATTCCTTTTCTATGGTAAATTTCAGTCGAGGGTGGTATGATTTAAATGCAGTAAGGATCTGGGGGATTTTTTCGGGATTGAGGATGAGAAAAAGGTTGTCGACATATTTTTTAAGGAAGAAAATGTCGTTGTGTAACAGGGGAAGGATAGAGTCAAGGAGGTCGTTAAGGGTAATGTTTGAAATATCGGGAGCAAGGTTATTTCCCATAGCCAGACCGTTAATCTGGTTGTAGTATTTACCTTGGTATAGGAGGTACCCGGAAGTACAACAAAGGGAAAGGTACTCTAGGTAATCTGACCGGGATAGTGTAGTATGGTCACGGATAGTATTCCAATTTTTATCAATTATTTGGAGGGATTTGTCTATAGGAATGTTAGTGAAGAGGGATTCGGCGCATAGATTAATACTTTTGATATCACTTTACATTATGGTAATTCTGTATTATATCATTGTCAATTATTATTGTACTCTCATGACATTGTATTTCTACAGCCCTGAAGATGGCTTACAATGTAAGCCGAAACGTTGGCAGATAATACTTCTTTAAAAAAAAAATACATTTTTTAATTTGTGTTTTTTTGGATCTACCTCGACCGAACCCCAACTAAAATCATCTTCCAAATAATTTATTTTTCTCAAATAATCAAAAATAAAAACAAATGCAGCAGGCTATGTTTGCATTCCTATAAAACTCATCAAGGCCACAATAAAATAAAATAAACCAAGTAGAATTTAAACCTTCAGATTTTTCAGAATCTAATTTAAAATAAAACAATTGTGCTTTATATTGAATTATGAGTACCTTTAGGAAATAAAGGATTTTTCAAAATTAAATTTTAAAAATTATACATAGCTTTTGTCTGACAACAATACGAGTTACATTATGTACTTGTGATATGAGTGAGTGATATAGGTGTTACATATTATGTTAAGTTACATTATATAAGGATATGCATATGTTTAATATTATATTTAAATCTATATATTATGTGTATTGTAATTATGTATGTGGGCTATACACCAATGATGAAATAATATTAACATTAGTAATAATGATGTATAGTATATAAATGATGTATATTACATGACATAGAAAAATTTAGAGAGTATTTAGATCCTTGTATATAAATGTTTTATTCTATATTGTGTGTTTCTAAGTCAATATTTTTTAAACCATAGTTTTTCTTAATGAAATTTGGGATGCTGCTTCTCAATGAAAAGCAATATTATAAATAACATAAACCCGAGCAGTAAATAATTGCTTTAATAACCAAAAGATTTCATCTAAGACCTAGCATTTACTTTTAATTTTTTGACTAACTAATAAGGATCTACATTTTGTTTTCTCAGTTTTCGCCATGTCCCCATGTCCCCATGGGTGTACCTTAAATAGACTTGTTAATCTATTTCTGTTGAGACTGTCAGCATTAAAATGACTAAGAAAAATATAAATTGATTAAAATTCCAACACCATAGAAATGGTAAATATGAGATACAAACTTAGACTGGTGAAAGACTGAGTAAATATATGTAAATTATGTTTCATAATTATGCCCTTCTCAAAATTACCCATCTGCCTGTACCAATGCCCACAAACTTTAACTACATAACTACACACTAATAACTACATAAGGCATGTCGTGAAAGTAACGTCAGCGAGTAAATTTAAAATCATTTATTGAACTTCCAAGAGCAGGTAAACTCCTTTGGCACGCCAATGAAGATTAAACATCCCAATTATTAGTAGAAAATAATCTACTAATATTCACGAGTACATCTCAGTGAGTCTTCCAGTTCTCGAATGCATTACTACAGTAGGCCTGCTCCAGCCTGTCCTTCAATCCCGTGGTACAAGCTCCTAATCTCTTGAAATGCTTCCTTTTCATGGGTGTTTTGAGTCGGGGGAGCTATGTAAGGGTGCTGGCGAATCCCCTAATTTGACAGAGTAGTCCCTGTGTGCTAAAGCATTGTCTTGGTGTAACCTCCAATCATTGCCGGCTGTTATGGCGCTAAGGCCTCTCTTCCCGGCCTTTTAGATTTCAGGCCTCGTAACACCTGCCGATCTGAGGGGCATCTTATTTGTAAGCTGACTTGATCATAGAAACAGACTCCGTCACGGTCTTTCCAAGTTTCAGACAAAACTTGATCGCAACTCTTTCTTCTAATGAACCCTGCATTTCACTTGTACAAGCTCACAAAACGATTCTCACGGATAGGCCCACCCCGACACTCCGGATGCTCGGAGAACACTGAGCGGCGGCGGATTGCTGACGTCGCCCACTTCAAGTTACGACGGGTTCAATCACGCTCGGACGAACACGATAAAAGCACTATCATCACTTTCGGGACACTTAACATCACCAATTTTTAATGATATTTTGATTTACACTCTCATCCATCATACAGTGAGACCTATGGTGCACCCAAAAAAAAAGTATATAACACCCACCCACTCACACCCATCTTGGCGAAAATAGATTCTTGCCCCATTAGAACATCCCTAAGAAATAGAATTTAAATTTATCAATAACTAATATTCTTTATTTACTGTAAAATAAAAAGGGAAAATATGGAACTTCAGTAATTTTATTAAACATGTTATCTCTCCGATTGAATAAGAAAGAGCTGAGAACAGTTTTCTTTGATTTGGACACTCTGGGACTCTCGCCTCCTATACTGAGAGATTGCAAGTACCCACTGCCTCCTCAGAAGAACAATTCAGAACATACTGTGAAATCAAATGATTAAGTCAATGATATTTGGCTCGGAATTACTAAACGATTTTAGCTAAAGACAGCTGCTAAAGTAAAAAACATACATAGTTAAAGCAGAGTCTGGCCGAGGCTGAAGCTCTCTCACAGTATATAATTGTTGAGTGTGGGAGAAGGCGCCCTGAAGCTGCCAGCAGAAAAGAGAAGCTAGTTAATTGGATGCGAACCTTGATTTCCGTTTCTTCCCGCCAATTTCCGTTTCTAACCTCCTCCCCCTATCCCTTTTTCTAATCCCTTTTCCTTTCCTCCTTTATTTTTCTGGATCCACTAACAGAAAGAAAAAATCTAAATAAAATGCTACATTAGTCATCGTAGATGTGCTATGCAGATAGCCACACATAACTTTTGATTTAAACGAGAAAAATTAGTAAATATTGGTAAAACTAACCACATTATTCTAATTTTACCGGTTTTTAAAGTATTTATACCTTGTTAAATTTAACTGATCTATCTATATATTAGGGGCGCCAGGGTAGGATTCGTTCGGATCTCGTATTCCAGAATCTGTGGGTTCATATCCCGCCCATTGGATGTTTAGAATGGGGTGGCAACTTGTAGATAGCACCTCCCTCCATGATCCTAGTGGTTAAAAGGGAGGTTAACACTATAAACAAAACAAAAAAAAAAAAAAACAAAACTTAAAACTGTCTATATCTAAAAAACGTTTAAGGTTTCCTCAGAAATTGTCTATTCCAAATGTTAATTTCTTTGAAATTTATAACAAAAATCTATGTATTTTTTTTCCTTTAAAGAACCCTACCTCTAACTCAATTAGTTCCACTAAACTACATGCCTTTTTTATTTTTCCATCAAAGTGTAAAACAACCTGCAGAGCGTAATTTTTTCTAATTGACTCAAACATCATATTTTTACCTTATGTAATTTTCTGAAAGTCACTTGAAGTCTTTTTTAACATAGACATTTTAAAATTCTTTAAATTATTATTCTTCTTCTAATCATTATTAAAATTTTTTTGGTTTTTTTTGGTGAATTATAATTTAAAACTTTATATATGAAACAAATCAACTTGGAAATAAATATTTTATTCGATAATACGTGTGTCAATGCTCTTTAAGCCATAGTCTTAGTTTTTCTTGATGAAATCTGGGATGTCGGATTATTATCATAGAAAATTAAAATTTTTTTTATCTATTGTTTGGTTTCAAGTAACTCTTTTCCTAACCTAGTCTACGAATTATATGTTTTTCTTTCTTTAAAAAAAAATAATAAGTTATCAAACCCAAAAACATCTGCAAGTTTTCACCGATACTACATCGGAGATAAAAATAGTGTCATTTCAAAATCTGTACACACATACCTTGTACTATTTGTTTACTTTAAAGACACGAGGAAACTTTAGCCGCCTTCTGTATAATTATGTGCGCTTAGCCAGACGTAATAATAGATCTATACCTGCCTTACGCACACTTATACCTCATTCAGATACACGATCGAGGAGTTTTTCCAAGGATAATCGGTCCTCCTCACTAACCCCCACTAACCTCGGTGGACCAGTGATTTTCTGTATAAGTTTACTCCCAGGATGAGTTGTCACATTGACGGATTATATATATCAGGGGGGGGGGGTTGCTTTTCCTTTCATACTCACATAAAAGATGAGCATGACGCCAAGGAGTATATTAATCTACCGCTGGTACACTTACGACTAAATCTCTGTCAGAAAAAGGACTTAGGGAATCAAACAGTGCCTTTGGTATGTGAGTGTATGTAAGAATGTATATATGTATGTATGTATGTATGTATGTATATATATAAAATCATATATAGAAAGAATAAGAAGCTTTATTCTGGGACATGAGTCCCATTGAATAACAAGAAGGTCACAGCTGACAGTGTACCTGATTATGACCTAATTAGAACAATAAAAATGCAGCACGAAAAAAAAATAGGCTAAAAATATAAAATATTTTCAGCAGAACTATGATAACATTAACAACTTATTTTACAAGTACGGAAATATAAGAAATAAGTAATAAAAATAAAAAACTAAGAAATACATGGGGTGAAAAAAATAGATACACAAAAAGAAAATGAGTGCTACACAAGAAAAAACAATGAAACTCAAAACTAATAAATTAACAACTAATCGAGATGAAAATAAAAAACCAGGATAGGGAGTGATGTAAGCAAGGATCTGGACCCAAAAACAGTAGCCTGAGATTGTTTGACATTCAGAGAAAGCGTGTTTGTCAAAGCCCAGGAACATATTGAATTTAGGTCTTNATATATATATATACACTAATTTTTACCTTTATGCCAAAATTACTTCCAGGTTATTAATTATTAATACCTTTATTTTTGCCGTTTTTCCGGTGTTTAAGTGTAACTAAGGCATCTGCGCAGTATACTCGTCTTCTTTATAATTGCCGTTTATGACAAAAATATTATTAATGACATAATTGAGGACAAATAAGAAATTCTACAAATGTAAAACCCGTTGACAAAATCATTGATGCATGACAGATACTTCATTAATTTTTTTTCTAGGTAAGAGTAAGCAATCTGTATTAGAGAGAGAGAATGTCAGAAGCCCCGGGATGACGGGCAGTCCCATGAGGCAGACAGTTGGAGGGCTGGTCTGTTAACCCTGTCTAAACACTATTAGCGCAGGGCCCGGGGTAAACATATGATCGGACCCGCGGGACCGGGGAGTGTATACCCAGCAACAGAGCTCACTCCTTTGTGGAGGGGCCCCTGCCTGCGTCAACCGCCGACCGCTCTACACAAACTTATGTATCCTATCTGGATAGGGAGGGCCTTTGGCAAACCTTTTCACTGTCACGTCCAACACTGATATGTGTTTTGACTATCTATATGCGGACTAGGAAATGCTCGACTCCAAAAGACTAGACTTTACAGTAGGCAAGACTACTCTTGCATGGAAGTCTGCTACAACAAACAAACCGATTCGGGAAGAAAAAATCCTTAAACAATTAATACATAGAGGTCATATTATATAACGGCGAAAGAGTCGCATTTTTGGCACTTATAATGAAGCAGACACAAAATTTACTAATAGTCCAAGAGCTGGGTTATATGACGTAAACGATTACATTACCGAATCAATGTCAAACTACCGAAGTTTTACTATTCACTGTTGTAAATGATGAAAATAGCCATTAGTAGAGAATTTCGGCAGATAATAAATACATTTCGTTAAATTGTATTTTTTTGGATCAACTTTGACCGAACCCTAACAAATTCTCTACTAATAAAATCTCCACGGTCAAAATCTCTCCATTTGTTATTTAATAGAGCTCGAGGAACATTAAATAATATTATACTTTTACTGCGTAAATCTTATGTCCTAGAAGCCACATTTAAACTATAATCAGTGAAAAAGATTTTAAAAATTTATTTATAATTTGCTCTCGGTTGCGACAAATTCCCTAAGAATTTCACTTTAGAACTTTTAGAACTTTAGGTTTTGTCGCAACCGTTTGAAATCAAGACAGGTGTGAGGCAAGGTGATGGACTGTCACCACTCCTATTCAACTGCGTCTTAGAAAAGATTGTGAGAATATGGAACTCGGAACTTGAACGTCAAAAGATAACCCCTATCTACCTAGAAAGAAAAGCAAGAGGGATTAAAGTCAACTGTCTAGCCTTCGCTGATGACTTTGNCAGACCAAGGGGAAAGGATCTCTGACAGGACAACATGGGCCAGAAACATGGATGAATTGAATTCCTGGCGTAATGCTTCCCTTAACTCACGAAAGGGGAAAGCAAAAGAGCAGTTCTCATTAAGGGTTTAATTTTGTTTTCTGTAATATTTATAATAAAATTAGGACACTTACCTAGTTTACTTAAGGAATAGTTCTTTTATAACAAAATTATGGAGGCTTAAAAGAATTTAAATACTGTTTATTGAAAAATTCACCAAAAAGAAACATGAGCGATGATCAATAAGCTTTTACAATATTCATAAAACACTGTTGTAGAAACATTAACAAGTTAGGTCAATAATAAATAAAAATGATTATATTAATTAATTATATTATGTCAATAAGATATACTTACAAGATGGTTTTGTTGTTGATGGCCTAGCAAGAGGAATCCATGGCCGCTCAGGAGGTTGAGGTGTACGTACTAAAACAAAAATTACAAAGAAATTATGTAATACTGTGTAAAAAAAAAAAAAAAAAAATGATGTTGCAAGGAGGGTTACAAAATTAAGAAGAGGGAAACCATTGAGTTGCAGAAAATAGATTAAACTCAAGTTATTCATGTACTTGTATTTTACAATGATAGTGAAACTTCAATGGATTAGTGTCATCCCAAAGTAATGCCAGGGGGCATTATAGAGCTCAGTATCAGCAGCATTATCAAATACCACTTTGTAAATAATTAAGATAAAAATAATGGGAAAATGAGATATTTAATAGTTATAAGATAATGAGTTTTCTACTTAGATTTATTTAAAATGGATTAAGATTTCTCAATGGATTTCTCAAGTAAATGAAAATAAAATAATTAAAATATGAAGACAAAGAAAGGAAAAAGAAGACTTGTAATACTCACAGTTGATTGCTGGAAAAAAAAAAAAAAAAAAAAAATTTGCTCTCGAATAGTTTAACAGTTAATTCAAATAAAATTATTGATATACAACAAATAGCAAATATACTGATAGTTTCATCAGATATTGATATGAATAAGGACATTTGTTGCTGATTCTTGACAACCAGGAAGGTATTCACCGAAAGTACCCAAACGCTTTGGTACTATCATACTCCTCAGTATGAGCTGTATTAGAGACTCTTTTCTGGTGTGCGTAGATCACCGAAAAAAGGAACCAGTTAGATAATATAATAATCCTGTCAGATTAGGCAGATTACAGACGGTTAGCACCCGTAATGGTCCATAATTAAAGATTAAAGGTACTGTAAAACTAAAGGCGGGAGAATGAGGAATGCTTGTTAAGAAGACCGAAATTCACAAATAAAAGAATGCATTACAGCAAGAATCTGGGGGCTTGTAGTTGATAAGTATCATTCAGAACAAGATTGAAAAGAGACTCCATTAAACCGACGTATCTACTGAAATGTCCTAGAGGACTATAGAAAATTTAAGAATTTTTCAGCTGAGACGGGATTGGAAGGGCAGTAAACGTACTGACAGCAAAAAGAGTATCGAGAGAGTGCCAATCGTGATAAATATTTCTTAAAAGTGTTCTGATGATGTCGAAAGGAGCAGGTGGTGGTTGTAGGCAATTTCTCACGAGAAGAGTGGCAGCACCTTCAGCCACGTCACTTTGGTTGTCTGTCCCATAGGCTGATATCCAGGGAACAGAGAAAATCATTTGCAAGGTAAAGCCTATTTCAGAGGAAAGTGAAATATGTGTTTGTTTGTCGTGCAGCAAGAACTATAGTGCATTCGTAAGCTCATAAATCAAGAAGTTATCACATATCCTGGTTTCATTGCTTCATTTGCAAGATGGACATAATTGAAAAGGGTCATTTTCAATTAAAAGAAAAAATAATCTCTCTACGCTGATTAAAGGGTGATATGAAAGGACACTCAAATCCCCCAATGTTCTTTATAATGTTTAGCATAACATTTTATAGGACTAAACGTATCAAAAGTCCAGTAATGACTAATGCCACAGTCTTCCTAAAATCCATTGTTTTTCACAAAAAATTGTTAGGCTTTACGACGTCATTAATTGCTGGATGAAGAGTGAAACGATTGTCTCGGCAAAAAGCATACACGCACTCAAAAATGCCGTGACAATTCGACAGTGACGTCTTCCTCAGAGACAGCGGATGACCGTAGAGTGTCACTCTTTACCTAACATCTAATGATTTAAGATGTAAAGCCGAATAGTTGTGGAAAAAAAAATTGAGAAACTTAAGGAATAGTTATTTGCTAGGAGATATCAAAAGTTTTTTTCATTTTAAACCAAAAACAACATAATCATCAGAATCGTCATGAATTGGACATTAATTTAATTTACAAATATTAAAAGAGAAAAATAGAAAGTCTTCCCAGTTAATTTTCTAAAATTTTCCCTAATATATGGCTTTGTAAACTTTACAAAATTGTATATGTTATAAAATTACAAATTGAACTTAATAAGCTCAATGCCTTCCTCGATGTGTCGCAAGCATTTGACAGGGTCTGGCATTGCGGACTGTTGTTAAAATTAAAATCCATCCTCATAAGCACCCTTTACCTTATCCTTCGCTCCTACCTAACCGATCGATTCTCTACAACTCCAAATTGTAGCAAACAACGCTTCTAGATCGCTGAAGAATTGTATTTCTGTCAAACACATGGTATCTACGCGAACATGATTAACTATATAACAGTGATCTATTAAAAATAATAGATCAAGGTGGTGAAATGTATTAAACACAGATGAAGGAGGCACTATTCCCGCCTAGGATGATGTGGAATGCAGAGCAGCATTGTAGAAGGGTCTCGCGTTTCTAGCATTCCCACCATTCAAGGGGCCCACCAACTCCATCTATTCAATACCAGAACATCCCTTTTGTTATCGAACACTATTAACTATACAATCTATAATCACGATACAAAAACATATTGTCTAATCGTAATTGTCCAAAAACATAAAAATAAAAGAATAATAAAAATTGTAGAGCTGAGAAAAATTTCAGCTCTATTGTGTTAAAAATTTAAATACTACAACAGTCGTTAATTTAAAAAATCACTGATGAGGAGAAAGTTTTTCAATATTAGAAGTGTCATTTTGTTTAATTTTATTTTAAACTACTATTTATCTAGCTATCTTCAATAAAAATAAATAACAATTTGATTCTAAAACGATTATTATTCTAATAAAAAGTACAACAATAACCTTTTTCAGACCTAAAGGACATTAGGCTATAAGGTTTTTCTTTAAATAATTAATATTTTTTCAACAAATGAAAATAATGTTTGAGGTGTAACATGAAAAATGGTTACTGAAATAAATAAAAGATAAATAAGTTATCATATTTTGATTATGGCAGGCAGTCCGCTCGCGGAAAGGAGAGAGAGTTGAGTAAACTCATAGTAAACAATAAATCATAAATGATGAACGACACTTCGTTGCCACGTTTTTAATCGTTGTTAGAGTACGAGCAAGAAAAGTCCAGAAAATTATTAATCTCTCGTTGTTCAATTACTCAATTTATTAATGAAGCCTAATGAAAGTACACTAAACTGATGAGGAAGACTTCTGATCGACATAGATACTAGAACTGCTCCATTTATCACAATACAATCTTAATATGTTTTTATTCTTAAATATATACTTTAAAACCAAAACCATCTGTGAACCTAAGTGATTGAAAGAAAGGTAAATAAATAAACATATGTATAATATACATTTATTTATTTGCCATCCTTTCAATAAATTAGGCCATATGTGTATGTTAGTGTGTATATGTCTCCCTCCATGATCCTAGTGGTTAAAAGGGAGGTTAACACATCTAAAAAAAAAAGTAGTTNATTCTAGTATGTATATATATATATATATATATATATACTATATATTTTTTCATATATCCTAATGAGGATATTCAAATACGACACAAAACAGAAGACAAATAAAGGATTTACGTTAATCTTATTCATTCTCTACAGTGATGAGACGTAAAAACATAATCTATCTAAAAGTTATAATTAATTATCTCGTTATTTTATTGCTGTATTTAAGGCCCAAAGCACATTTTAAATTAGCTTTAGAAATATATAAATTATCGTAAGCCATAAAATCAGTTTAAGACCACAGGACTGAGATTCATATTAAAAAACCTTCTTTTTTCGTCCACCAAGCACCCATCAGTGTTCTACTTCGCTAAAAATTATTTGACTTGGAAAGCAACTGGGCTAGAAAACGGAGAATAAAAAGTATTTAAAAAATCGATTAATAAAAACATTACATATTGATATAAAAGAATATGTAAGATGCATTTTGTGAAATTTGGTCCATAAATTAAACACAGAAGAAAACAACACTCAATAATCAAATTAATTACTTACTCTGATATAGTGTTTAAAGTTTATTGATGTTATTAGAAAACGTTCCGTTTTCTGGGAGTCATAGGTGCTACATGTTACTGATAATATAATTAGGTGAAGCAGTCTAGACAAAGCTAATATTAGTCTGATAAGAATATTTTTGATATTTAAAGCAATCGAAATATAGGATTGAATATAAAAGTCTCAGGACCCAATACAGCATATGTAAGTTGGTAAGACTGGGAAATGCAAGACATCACCTATTTCTTAAATCCATTAATTACTATATTTACAACAAATCTCACTTCTCATTACAAGCTCATTACTCTCACGAAGTGACCCGTCCGCAGAGAGTGGCCTGCCTGGGTTGCACCACCATAAAACCTCAAATCTCCTGTTTAGTGGAGTACGGAAAGATTAAGAAGGGAATCAATGGAAGAAAAATGTGACTACATTCACTCCCTCGGCAAACAAAAAAAAGACTACACCGGCTGTATCAAGTTCCATGTTCACCTCCCCCTCATACGTCAAGAGGGTATTGGGTGCTGATGGGATACCAGAAGACAGACTAGAGGATCGTGACGTTCCTCGAGGTTTCCATGAAGTTCGATTTGGAGACTGGAGTAGGACACAAGAGGAATATGGCAATCAGTGTGGATAATTTTACAGAATGACATTAAGAGAGGTAGGAAAGACTTTGGATTCTAACGCTCACGTTACACTTCATAATTGATAGTTTAAATGTGCCATACAATTAGATGCCGCAAATCTAGATGGATCTAATTAATTTCTTGTAAATTTTGTGTTTATTTTCTACTGTTAATCATTATAATCTAACAGTGCAAAGTGCCTGTTCAGTTCTAGTTCCTCAGTCTCATCCGCTATTTCAAGACATTGTCAACTAAGCCAAAATAAGAAAAAAAAAATGTCCGAAATGCGATTAGAAAGGAGCATTCATACGCAGTATCGTATATTTCAAAAGAAAAAGGAAAATCCTGCGGAAAAAATATCCCTCCATAAATACAATTAAGAAAATGCCAATGTAACGAGATCCAATATAGCCAGTTACTATAATTCAATTGTTTCGAAGGTTTAAAATGATTCCATTCTATAGTTCCTCGTAAGTGGACTAGATTTTCGAATAGGATACAAAATTTTACAAATAAAAGATTAATACCTAACCCATAAAGGCGAAATACCTTTAAATATTGTTCAACACAAAGTTCCATGTAGGCAATGCAGGCTGGAGGTAAAATGAATGCAATAATAAAGTAGAAAAAAAAAACTATAAAGATAAAAGAAAAAAAAAAGGGGGTAGAAACAGACAGATCTCCAGGGGATAGAGGAACGCAAGCGAACCGGCAAGCTTTAACAATTAGAACAATGAATCTTTCTTTCTCTCACATTGAATCCCCTCCACATTCTCCTCAGCCCTTCCCTAAACTCTCCTCTCCAAGGTTATAGTCACTCCTGTTTCTTCAGAGGCAACTTCTGTTTCCTTACTTTATTTTCTTGTCTCTTCCACTTCTTTTGCCCTGAGGATTCATTATTTTCCTTGAATGAATGCTTCTTTATCCACTAGCTTCATCTTTCTCTACTCCTCTCCTTCCCCTACACATCGCTTGAAAAAATTTCCCCCGAGACTAAATGCAAATTCACATTTAGAACCCAAATAATAAATTATGTTTCAGAGAAAATGTTTTACTCACATATATAAAATAGATTAACAAACAAAAAGCTTCAAGTAAAAAATCAAAGAAGAGTCTCTGAATCCGAAAAGGAATCCTGTTCCATTATTATTAAAGTATACTTAAGTATGTTTTGGCCAAACATAGGCGAGAATGAATGTAATAAAATACCTACACACACAGACTTTCATGAAGAATATATAAAATAAAAGGGATATTTGAGTTCTCAAAAGAACCAATGGCGATCAGATGGTTTTAGCTATTCGCTCAATTTTCCTACCGTAGAATTATTTTTTTTCTCCTCTTTATTCTTTACTCTCACTAAGTTAATCTAAGTTAAAGAAAGTTAGAAGACAAGTGAAGGACAGATATAGTGGAAGGTAGATTAACAGGCAAATAAACTACCGACCCACAATAAATAAACTTAGTTGGGATTTATAACTCAGCTATTAGGGCCGCCGTCCACCTACATTACTAGAGAGCTCAGTGAAGTTCTACCAAATTTTCTACGCCACGGAAGGATGGAGTAAATAAGAAGGGGAGTGTATTAGTCAGACAGTAACATACACATACCCAATTCTCTCACATCGAATAGTTTAGCATAAGACAATGTAATATGAGGCAATTAATTGTGTTACAGTCAGATTGTTTGTTTTTTTCAGCCAGAATCAGCGAAACCGTGATGGGTTGTGGGCGCTCTCATCATAATTAATAGATTCCCAAACTCCGGAATAACATTATTCACTTAATCTAACAATGAAAATATGAGCGAGACAACTTAGTATAAAAAAAAAGAAAAGAAAACAATTTCATTATCTGACAGTGTATATCAATTACACTTTTCCGTCGCTCAAAAGAATGTACGAAAAGTTAGGTTTAGTTAAGACTAATGCTGACTAAGCTACAATAAGGCAGAGTAAAGCAGGCGTGAGGAGCGGAATAAAGGGCATACACTCATAAAGGGTGAGGTCGTACAGAGGGGGGTTGGAGGCATAGCGTGCCGGATAGCAGTAGAAGTAGGAAAGTAATCTATTAGGGAGAGTGGTCATGCGAGTAGGAAAGGCAGGCATGCAAACCAGCGACACACAACAATGCTTAACACCTACTGCAGCAGCACAGTATAAAACAAAACAAACCTTATAATAAACACAAATGAATTACTAAAAAAAAACAAGAAAATAACACACTCATAAACTAAAACATAAAACTATTCAAGAGTAACTGCTGCACAAAAGTATGTAGCATATTATAAACTAAGTATATAAATATTGATTGATAACAGCCACATTTTCTTTTGCATTAAGAGAAACATTTACACTATCCAAAAGGACATAACTACTGTAATACATTTCTGAAATATTTTATTTAATTACAGTATTCTATAGAAAGAACCTGATATTATATTGCCTTTAGCATATATTTTAAAGTTAAAAGGAAGAAATAAATGAAAGCTCATAATGCAAGAGATACATAAATCAAGGAAGTAAAAATAAGAAAAAAATATGGGATTCATCGTTAAACTAAAAATTTGTTTTTAATGTAAAAAAAAAAGAAGAAAAAAAAGTATCATAAAGCACAGTAATAAACTAAAGAAAACTGAGCTTTTTTTTTTTTTTTTTTTTTTTTTTTTTTTTTTTTTTTTTTTTTTTTTTTTTTTTTTTTTTTTTTTTTT
>KZ808062.1:190011-202557 GCA_000696205.2 Oncopeltus fasciatus | reverse complement strand
TTCTAAGATGATTTTAGTTGGGGTTCGGTCGAGGTAGATCCAAAAAAACACAAATTAAAAAAATGTATTTTTTTAATGAAGGATTATCTGCCAACGTTTCGGCTTACATTGTAAGCCATCTTCAGGGCTATCATGAAGATGAGAGAGGACGTCCTGTCCCTAAGTTCACATTCCATGACTCCATGACTCAGGAAATATTTTCAGAAAGCAGTTCCGAGAACTTAACTATAATCGCTAAATATAAACTTTAGTGGATTTTTTTGGGGGGAGGAGGGAAGGTGTGGTCAAGAATGATCCAAAAATGCAAGTTAAAAAATTGTGTATTTTTAATTATCTTTCGACTTTTCATTGTTACATTGTAAGCCATCTTCAGGGCAATCATGAAGGCGTCAAGACATGTGATTCAGGTGGCTCGACGTCCTTTCTCGCCTTCATGATAGCCCTGAAAATGGCTTACAATGTAAGCTAAAACGTTAGCAGATAATTAAAAAATACACATTTAAAAAAATGTATTCTTTGGATCAACCTTGACTGAACCCCAACAAAAAAAATCTACAAATAATCTCTAAGATCAAAAACTCTCCATTTAAAGTTAAATATTAATATTTAAATGCACGTATATAAACTACGTAGATAATCCTTATCTGAACATTCTCTCGTCTTATTATGCAACAAAGAAGGATGGTAGAAGTGAAACTAAGTTATAAAACAATTAGAATAACACTAAAAGTAATATTCCTCACCTCCTTTTTCTCTTTCACAGTAATAACAAATTACATTTCTGTTTAATGGAATAACAAATTTGGTCAGATTTAGAGTTTTGTATAAAAGTAAATTTGTATAAGAAGTAAATTTTCATTGAAAATAAAAAGTATGAAAACTTAGTTTGCTCCAAGTAACTTTAAAATATTTATGTAACTAAAATTATTTAAACAACTTGCAAGCCTCTTATGTAGAAAAAAAAAATGAATGCTGAGTTAACTTCACGAAATTGCGGACGAAAAAAAGCGCACATACACAAACAGAAACAGAAATACCCACAAAAAAAGAAAAAGTTTTGTAACTTGCGATGTTTTAAATGAATATAATTCTGTTTCCAGTCAATTTGTTCTTTAACCAAAATCTGGTGTTAAGATATACTATTTAATTCAAGGAAATAGGGAGTGAATGCACTGGCATTTTTCTCCCCCTCTCAATCCCTCCTTGACTCCCTGCCTAGTCTCCTTCTTATCCTAGGATAAGGAGAAGATGGGTTCCAGATAGTCTATCGCGGGTTAACCTAGGCCCCTCTCTGAGGACGGGTTACGTCCCGGGATAAACGAGCAAGGACTCTTATCATGTACCCCATCAAAAAATTAAGTGTAAAAATGTACAGATAATTTTTTTTTTTTAATAAAGAGTTAATTCAGAATTGAAGGAAATTTTTTATTCCAAATAATGTTTTCAAAATAATTACACAATTGAAATCATGAAGGGCTGATTTACCAAAGGGTAAAACTAAGAAAGGTTTAGAATATTTAAGAAAAGAAGGATGACGGGTAAGCTTAGGACGAGATAGAAGAGGAAAGGATCTGTAAAATTTACACTTTATACAACTCTGAGAGGGAGAGGGTGTGTAAGAGAGGCAGGCTCCTAATCTGAAGAGCTACAAGGCCAGGATTAAGCGGGATAAACTTGCAACACTAACTCTCCACCGATATTTATAAATCAGCGAGGGAGGTAACACAAACCCAGGTTATAATTACTTTTCTCTGAGGGCCTGTCGAGAGGGGGAGGGAGTAAACAGCCAATCATCGCTTCATGAATAAATGGTTACTTCGTTAGTATAACCTTCCTCATTGAAATTCCAGACTTATCAACAAGATGGCCCCGGAAAACACCAGTAATAATTTACTACAGTTGGACTGTCTAAACGAAGGTAAAAGTAATTTCATCTATATTACAATATATATTTAAGAAATTGTATCAATGTGTACAAAAAGATCGCGCACTATAAGAATTCTGTCATATAAGAGCTGAGTAAAATAAGTAGATTAGCCATGTATCAATTAAGATTGACATAAATGTGTGAATGAACTACTAATTTGATGTTATAAACCTTAGACGGTAAGGATTGCAAATAACAATATCTTTCTTTGGCAAACTCCAGACTGCTTTTTGTCTGTGAAACACAAACTTCCTAGTTATATTCTTAAATAACTTAGTTAATTTCGTTTTTCATAGAAAATTACATTTAACATTTATTATATTCTCTAAACATTTTAACAGCACTAATTATTTTTAAAATTTGGCCCTATGCCCAGAAAGAGGATTTTCAATTAACCCTTCCCCTTCTCCTCATCTGTTTCCAGCAAGAATTAATCAATTCAACGGTTTCAGTTAAGTACAAATGGTAAGAATTAGGTTTTCATATTCAAAAATTAAAAGGGATCAACCCACGGAGATGCATTCTTAAAAGTTAACCATTATATGATTTTTGTTGGGGTTCGGTCAAGGTAGATCCAAAAAAATACTTTTTTATCTTCAGAGCTATCATGAAGGCGAGAGGAGACGTCCTGTCTTTATGTTCACATTTCCATGACACGATAGCCCTGAAAATGGCTTACAATGTAAGCCGAAATGTCGGCAGATATTGTTTTGAAAAAACACACGTTTTAAAAAAAATAGTGTTTTTTTTTTGGATCTACCTTGACCAAACCCCAACAAAAATCATCTATTAATAATACCTAAGGTCAAAAACTCTCCATTTAAAAGTTTACCTTATTTCCAGAATATATATNCACCTATCAGCCTGGAATTGACAACCACTTCAAAACTGAAGAATGCATGATAGTTATCAATTCGTTCTAAAGATTCCAATTTTATTTCGAAAATCTTATATATATATATAAAGCATACATAGAAATTAAACACTAGCGGCAGCGATATATAGTAATGAAGAACAGGTGGGATAGAGAGTGCAGTGCACACACAAATAGAAGAAATCACAAGGAATAAAATTTTCGGGGATCTACACGTTGTTGTATATTTTGCTAGTGCATATTTGTAGACGATTCTAATGTTGAATGACCCAAACCAAAAATTGTAAAAATGAGCTGACATTTCTTTCATTCTGGTGAAAGACATTACATTCTTTTTTTTTTTAATTTACAAAATGTATGATATTTTAGCATCGCATATAGTTATTTTTAGATATTTTTGATATTTTAGTTATTTCATCTGTCTGCTCACTGATATCCATCAAGTGAGCAGACAGATGAAATAACTAAAACTGGAAAATCAGATTGCACGTTAAAGCGGAGGTATTTCTGTACGGTAGTGAGATGTCCAATTGCCAAACAGCCGTATGGGAGGAGAACTAAGAACACGCGAACATACTTGAAGTTATACGTAAACAGTCACAACTCCACTAATGACAATCAAATACCCTTCTGACAATCAAATAATTTCTATCTGGAGTATTAGGTTTGCGAATGGGGAAAAGTTCCAGATCAGTGCCTCAGAGAAATCCCTCAATTTCCTTTAAAATGACTTTAAAGATGGAGATAGGGTCTTGAGAGGTCCTTGAGGTTCACTCGCGGCTGGCTTGACGAATTTACAGTTTCATATCGTCCCTGAGAACCCCCCTCCCCCCAGCAGATTGTAATTTAATGTGGGCTCGAGAGTTGATTAAATTGTGGGCGGGGGTATCCGTATGCCCCTTATCGCGCCCTCGTACCACCCATTAGAGGCCCCAACCCTGGGATTAAAACTTGGGCCAAACTTGCCTACCACCTATCGACTTCCCTAATCGGCTTAGTTTGGTGACGGCCCCAGACCAAATAACACCTACACTATATCATCAAAAATTTCACATGTGAGGTTGCAGGGATATATGGGTAGGAAGTTAATATTGATAAGAAATGTTTTTTATAAAATCCTAATCAAACTCGAAGACAGAATTTTTCAAGAAGTAACTGTGAATCGACGCGCTTTTTCAATTTCATTACTTCACTTTTCAATGGACCAAAAAACAAAACAACATTTTACGCCTTAGTAGTAATTTTGCCTATTACATCCTTTAAATAATTACAAAATGAGAGTTTGTTGACCGTAGATATTATTCTAAGATGATTTTAGTTGGGGTTCGGTCGAGGTAGATAAAAAAAAACACAAATTAAAAAAATGTATTTTTTTAATGAAGGATTATCTGCCTGATCGGCAGATCAGATTATCGGCATTTTTTTAATTTGTGTTTTTTTGGATCTACCTCGACCGAACCCCAACTAAAATCACTTAGTTTAAATAATTACATCCGAGTTCATATCATTCAGGTATATCTCATTACCAAGTAGAACAACCCATATTCAAAATGACTTTCAGAGACAATGTACAGGATGAAGGAGATAAGAGCCCTTATTGAGCCGCTGCTTACACGTTTGAGGGGGGTAGTTGACGTAAAGGGATTCCATTCAGTATGGATGTCTGATATAGGTGGGAGATAGGTGTTGGACCTTGACAGCTCCTCTAGTGGGGCTGCTGTAGGCGTTCGATAGCCGGCCTGTCCACCACCGGCAAGACCCTTACGCAGCTAGAGAGATCAGTCACCAGCAACGCGAATAACGCAATAATCATAAGACAATTTTGCCAACTAGATGAGATTCTTAGAGAAATATAGGAAACACGTTTTCTCCCTCTTTGAATTAGTAAAATTTTATTTGTTTTTTTTAATATATTTTTTTAATTTAAGTGTTAGCCTCCCATTCAACCACTTAGGGTTATGGAGGGAGGGGCTATCTACAGGTTGCCATCCCATTCTGAACATCCATGGCTCATGTCAAGCTGTTACTAATAAATAAAAGATTGCCCCGGGGGATTCGAAAGCGTAGCGCCAGGATTGTGAGACCCGAACGGATCCTCTGAGCTACCGTGGCGCCCATATTTTTATTTTTAATTGTTCTAAATTAGAGTTGCATTTTATACAATTAGAATATTATTATTACTATCACAGCAATTGCTAATTGCTAATTTTTTTTAGTCTTATGGGTTAGATGTGAGAAGGGGAATTAATATGATGAGAAACATTCATTGAGCTCCACAATATCGAGTAATAAATGATCATTCAAAGAATAAATCTTTCTTGAAACCTCAGAAAATATTGGATGATTTATATATCAATAGTAGGACGCTATAAAAAAATTCCCCATAATTCTTAAGCCCACTATAATTTTGTGGGGAGATTGACCAGCCAGTTGCATCGGATAAACCCTTGGAATGTGTTTCTGAAGTTACTTATATCGAATATGAGTACCAATGTATTTTCTAAACTAAAATTGACTAGTTTGAACGTTTGATTAATATTATCCATATCTATATAAAGACAAACAAGAAAATTGGCTTCAAAATGAAACTTACTTTGTAACAGTAGCTTAAATTTTAGTGAGAAGTTCACTACTAATAAGCTATTATTCATTATACTATAGAATTTAAGAGTCGTCAACACATTTCTTTATGACGCTCAGTATTTTTTTCTTCTATAAATAAAACCAGTTATCATACTACTCTTCTTATTGGATTGCATATAATAAAAGCTCTAAAAATTCACTGCGTAATAAATGTGCTATAAATTTGAAGTTATTAGTCTTCTCTAATGAGGAAATAAATTTCATAAAACATCTTCACAACGATAGTCGTTGTTACATAGAGTATATATAGCTCAGGGGATCGGTTCAGGTTACGCAATTCTGACACTGCGGGTTCAAATCCCGCCCATTTATCTAAAAATCAACCTAGTCCTGAGCCATGGATGTTTAGAATGGGGTGGCAACCTCTCTCCATGACCCTAAGTGGTTGGACGAGAGGCTTACACTACTTTCAGTCCATTACTAGGCTCTCGTGTGAAAGATTCCTGGGCTCTAAGGATGAGACATTGAGTCTCGAAAGCGCTCAGCTTAAATTAAATATAACTCTTACCAAGCTCAGTATAGCAGTTTTTATTCTTTATAATTGTACAGTTTTATTCCAATTCAATGAAAAAAAAACTTCTGATACTTCTGATGAGATTTTTTTAAAGATGTGAAACTTTTATTGATATAGTCACTTATTATTAAAAACCTTGGGGCTTAGGGGAGTGCGTCCGGCTATGAGAATGTCATGAAATGCAGACTGGTTGAGGCAGTGGAATTTACAGTAAGCAGAGGGTTGATCCTCCCCCAGACAGCGAGGGAAGTTAAGGCGTTAGAAATCGGGGACTAGTGTCAGGAGAGAGAGAGAGAGAGAGAGAGAGAGAGAGAGAGAGAGAGAGAGAGAGAGAGAGAGAGAGAGAGAGAGAGAGAGAGAGAGTGAGAGGTTGGAGGGTAGAGAGAGAGAGAGAGAGAGAGCTGTTAGACAGCAACACCAGGAAACGTTGACATTAAGCGGAGGGAGGGACCTTTTCCAAGGCTTGGTCTTTGGCGGGGGCGCTCTCCCCTAGAAATGTCGCCTCTCACTCACTCGTTCTCTCTCTCTCTCTCTCTCTGAATGTCATCCCCCGAACTCTGTCAAATTAGCCTCCTTCCTCCACCCTACCCTCTGCCTCTCTCTTCCCGCGCTTAATTAACTAAGTCAGATCACAGTAGACTCAGCTCCGCCATGTCTCTATCTTACTCCATCCTTCAAGCGAACCCTATATCTTTATACTCATCAAACGGAAGCTTAAAATGTATTAATATAATAGTATAGTTAGTTAGAAAATTATGTTCGTTTAAACTAACTAAAACAAGATTGAGTAAAGACAACTAACAATTGGAATATCAACTGTATGTTTTCCACAACCTCGTACAAGAGTCATAATGAATGCATTTAAGATATAGGAAAAGATACATTTAGTTATTGAGAACAACTAACAATTTAATAAATACATTTAAATCATTTTACTATACTAATTTATAATCATCACTATATCACCTGAAATGGCACAGGGTGTATGTTCGTCAACGGTCTACAGATCATAAACTTTTCAGTGTAAGCAGATTTCCCACGTGGAAATAAAGCTTGGTATCATGATGCAACTTTCGAAAAATCTCATGAATCGTCACTAGCCCTACATGAGAGATATCATAAATACTGTGACTAAATTTATATTAGTTAAATATATATAAGATGCATATTAGTCTGTATGTGCTCAAACCACAACAATTTTTTAAATAATGAAATAAAATTCGGTATTTCTAGCTTCTTTTCACAACCCTGAATGAATGACTTCGTTAATGACTGAAATCCGTGAAAGGGAGAAGAATTTGAAGGAACAACAAAATATAAAAACTTATCTCCTTTATATTAGCGATGAAGAAAATGTAGAGATGTAAATTCGAGAGTTATGTCTGGCCTAACGCTTTCTAAAAATATACCAACTAAACACGATATTCGAACTTGGATATCCTAATTTTTAAACGTATTTGGTCTTGGTTAAAAATAATGTGGATAAAAAATTTACAAGCCAATATCTTCGTTATTATTAGGGTAAATAAATATTGGTAAAGCAGTAGACAAAAATTTAATTCTCAACTGTTTATGTTCTAAACAAAACAGTGCGCGATTAGTTTGATATTTAATAATAGATTAGGATGGTTGATCTTCGCCCAACACCTCTCCTCCAGATAGGCCTAATGCCATACTAAGGGACAGATCAAGGTATTCAAGGCCATTACAGCTGGCATATATATATATATATATATATATATATATATATATATATATATNTATATATATATCATTGTTTTTTCATTTAGCCCAATAATAAAAAGGGGAAATCTAAAAATTTTTCAATTTTTCTTTATTTGTTCTTAGGATTAGAAATATTAAGAGTGGGTTAACATGATTTGAAAAGCTAAATTCTATCAGGAAAAGATAAGATGAGAGCTGTTAGAAGATTTTACTATGCAAAAAAGCAAGAGGGACTGGAATACGTAGGCGGATACAGATATCACTAAGAGAAGCCAAGTTGCCTGGGATTTCCAATATACCAATAGTGCATCCTGCGCCTATGACTCACCCTTCGCTATCACGCCACTATGACGTAGCTAAATCCAGAATTTTGCTTGAGAAAGCTTCGGCAATTATTTTGCGCGCGGGGATGACACTAGTAATAAGCTGCTTGACTAAGTCTCATATAACCGTCACAAAATGGATATCAGCATCGGTGCCGGATACATGGAGGTTTATCCGGAATCCCGCATTAAGGGGATCCGAGCAGAGGTGGACGTAAGACTCCCTTTGTAGTCAGCTCCAAAGTGAATTGTCCCGATACAAGCCGCAAAGACTTGGTCAGGGGGGACCCCACTGGTAAAATTTAATTAAAGCTCTCGTTCAGTCGGGGCTCCGTTTGTTGTGGCTAAATAATCCAGGAGGGGAGAGGGGGGGGAGTGTGCTGGAGAACTAATAACACAACTGTTGAGCCGCGCCTCGCCAATATAGTGCTGGTGGGGCTCTCTCTGACAGACCGCCTAGCCGATATTGGCGGGAACACATCACTCACTGCTGAGGGAACCACAGCACGGCCGACCGTTCAACATATATTTCAATTGAAAACTTATTCCGCTTTAGAAAAGTAGTCGTGCGCGAAATCCTTAGTCAATCTTCTAGCGTTTCCCAAGGTTGCCAATACAAGACATCATTCATGTAAAAGATAATTTGTAAATAATAGTTAAAAAACTTAACTAATTAACTAAAATACTTAGTTACATCTTTCTTATATGCCTTTTCTCCTCTTTGACCAATTTCATTATAGGAAAATTTTGGATACTAAAACGCACACTAAAATTTGAACGAATTATTCAAAAGTCACGCAATACTATTAACCTGAATTGCTTTATTTTAGAAATTCTTCTAAGCAGAAAAATAATTTTTTTCTAAAGCAGATTTAAATTTATTTCTCATCTGCAAACATCGTTATATTAAATATTAGCGGAGGACGATCACTTCAAGAATAATGATAATTTATAAGTAAAATCATAATTTAAAGGTCATTAAAAAGTTTGTTAATTCGCCATATAAAAAAAAAAGAAATCCTTAAATTAATATGAGCAAACTAAATATCCAAAAGGATAAATCAAAGGCAGTTCAGTAATTTTAGATTTAAATAAAAGAAGTTGTGATTTATTATAATTTAAAAAAATACAGTGAAGGTTACTATTTGAACAAAATATAAAGTCATTGTAATCTAAAAAGAAAAAAAAATAGTTGCATAATATATTATTTAAATTTTAAAAGAAAATTAATACAATCCTCAGTATTAATAATGATAAAATGTGAAAAATTATATATCACATAAATTAAGTGATCATTTCAAAAGTCTAAGATATAATCTATTCCGTCACGAAAATATTGACAGATTTATTACAAGAGTTTCAGTAGGTGCCGTGTAAACGTGATCTACTAACACATTGTCGATGGATAAGTAGTTCTAAAATGGCCTGTAACGTTGGATATATACGAGAAATAACACATTTCGGTAGTGACGAGGGTTTTATTGACAGTAATAGCACTCATTTCAGAAAGTTATCGCCGAGGGAAGTGTCCTCTACTTTCCCAACAATCTATTGAGCCAAGGATATTGACAGGTTATGCAGATAACCGCAGAAGTGAGAATTTCCAAGCAGATTCGCCAAGGCTTTCATTAAAAATAGAGATATAATCTCTCGGCTAAACGTTTCCCTCATGCATCAATTTTTTATTTTATAATGGATTTATTATGTATTTATGGATTATAATACACGCTAACCCGCTAGCCAAAGAAAAGTAAGAGAGGAGGATGAGTACTTAAATTTTAGGAGAACCCATATAACATAAAAAAAGAGCAATAGAGGTTTAAACCATTTGACAAGAACACAAAACCGTCTTTAGCTTGAGAATCGTTCGACGCGAAATCTTACAGTAGCGATTAGTGGAGGAGAAAACGTTGAATGGTTTGCTGTGATGGAAGGCTGAAGACAATTTTACACTGAACATTGACAATTCGGCGGCTAATGAGTGGACAGGCCCCATTACTAACCGCAAAAAGATCAGTAACACCTATCAGCCTGGAATTGACAACCACTTCAAAACTGAAGAATGCATGATAGTTATCAATTCGTTCTAAAGATTCCAATTTTATTTCGAAAATCTGAAACGTAAGACGAGTGGCGGGATAATTCTTGAGATTCATACCGAGAAGTTGGGTGTGTTGAGCGTAATTCGTGTTGTATGATTCATCTCGTCGTTCGGGCAGGTTTCAGGTATAAGCGGATAGATTCTCTCTATTGAACACGCTCCACAGAAGTCCCAGAGGGCCGAATTCCGCATTCTCAGCAGTGCATATTGGTATTGCGCGGGATAAAGAAACGTCACTGACTCCCACATGCATGGACAAAGCAGGCTGTTCCTCCCACAGGGCAGAGAGCCACAGTGACTGAAGCCACGCAGAGAATCACAGCATCTTGAGTAAGAAGAGAAAAACTTGAGTTCTATGAAAGACATCGCTATTTCATTCAATTAAAATCACACAGTAAGATTATTATTAGAAGAAGATTATCTTCTTTTTTTCAGGGGGAGGGGGAGGGAAGAAATAATGAGTTACATTGACTCGACTTCCACCAATATATATTAACTACAGAGAATAATTATAAGTAAATTATAGCAAGAAAAAGCTTACATCGATTTGAAATATTAAAAAAAAAAAGAAGGCAGAGACAACTAGTGATAAGATTTAAACTTACCCGTTCACACACACGCCTAGGAAGGTAGCGAACATTGTCATAGCTGTTACTTCTATAAGCACATTGAACGTATTTAACTCCGGCTTACTGTCTACTAAGAAGAGAAGGTAAAGGTTAGTTTTGCATAACAAAAACGAACTACATGACAGTAAATCCATGTAACCAACGTGAATGACAAATTTCTTCAAAGGAAAATCATACGAATCCAAGCATACGAGTCCTCTGCACAGGGTAGTATAGTTCAGGAGGAGTTTATCAGAAACAAACCGAAAATTCCCATTTATCTAAAACTGGTCAGGAGAAGAGCGCAGAGAAACGGTAAATATAAGAAAGGAAGGAGGGGCCGAGGATACACAATTAAAGAGGAGACAGGAAGGAAAAGCTAGCCTCAGGAAGGAGAGGGCTGAGGCTAAGCGAGACCCCTCTCTCTACACACAATTAAATTGTTGTTTGTATTCAGGAGTTAGGGGACAGCTCAGAGGATTCAAGCCCCAAGTTCTCCGGGAGCAGGAAGCTAAATTATAACGTACAAGGAGGCACACCCTTCCCTCCAGCCCTTATCTCACTGCTCGTTCCGAGACTGCCATTTTCATACTAATGCTGTCTCAAAGCCATTTTCAAAATTTTAACCCCTAATTTATCCTTTATAGAGTTGTCTAATCGATTAGCCACCGTCAAAGGAATGATACAAATATTGAAATCATTTAAATAATTAACGGGTTCCAACTTTTAGAATTTCACTTAACAAAACACTATATAAATGTATTTATAATTAGCACTTTAGTGAAATATTAATGACAAAATCCAGTGTTTATAATTACCACTTAAGTAAATTCATTTGCACATGTATTTAAACGCCACACGACAAAGCTTTGTTGTAAAACCAAACGCTGTGGCTGCTGGAGCGTTTAAAAACACATTACAAACACACACAGACATACATTTTCTCACATAGTTACTCGCAAAAAATAGGAATTAAGGAATGAGTTTTGAAGGCCCACCATATTCAAGAGGGAAGGGGATATGTTAAACCAGGAATACAGGAGTGCACCAGCAGGAAGAGTAGAAACTGTAAGCCGTGTTTTCATCAACGGCGCACTGTACAATACTGAGATTGAGTTAAGAGAACTTTTCTTAATTTATCTCCTATTTAACCTGATGGTGGAGCTTCCAAAAGCAGAGGGGTTTTAGTGAAAGGTTAACTACTCAGTTATAAACACCTATGGCACTAGATAGGCTTTAATTTGTCGACAAAAGATTAAACAGGCGGAATTCGAATCTACATCCCCAGACACTGATCAGAGATTCAAGATTGATATAAGAGCGCAGAAAGTTCTAATAACTTCCTAAAAGAGATTATTATTTGTTGAAATAGAAAAAAAAAAAAAAAAAAAGTGGGCAGTTTTCATGAAAATAGCTCATAAATATTAAGATAAAAGTTATAAACCTAATTTCTTTTTATTTTCAATAATTTAAAAACGCCAACTAAATATCAAACGATCAGACGCATAAAATAACAGGGCCAATCACTGTTAGTTGTCAAGAAGTGAATGTTCTTCACTTCCGATAATATAAATATCATGACACTAGCAAAGAAATAAGATCTTATTTTATCTATTAACTATTTAAGAAGTAAAGCTTTTAAAAAATCTGATTGTCATTAATAAATTTATTGTTTAGAATTAACATTAAAAATAAAAAAACTTAAGAAATATTTATTGTACTCTAAAGGAATAAAGTTGATTCCTTCCCAATTCTCAAAGAAATAACCAAAGGAAAATTATTTACAAAGCTCATGACATAGATAGTATGTATGCATATGTATATGTATATA
>KZ808062.1:175812-189934 GCA_000696205.2 Oncopeltus fasciatus | reverse complement strand
AATCTTTATTATTAATTAATTTCTACATGGGTATTATATAGAACAATAAATTATTTTTAAAAAAAATTTTTCACTAAAAAAAAAAGTAGTTTCTTCACACACCGAATTACCCTTAAAATAAAGCTCTCAGAAGTGTTTGTAATTATGAAAAAGTGGGGACAGGCAAAGGATAAATATTAATTTTACCGCACAGTAGTTATTGATACATGCATTTATTAATTTTACTGGAGAAGATTAGTATAATGTGAATGAAAATGAAACCAACATATTAGCATTAGAGATTTGTTTAGACACCGTGAACTAAAAAAATAAGTCGACAACAAGAAATACAAAGATCCAATGTTCATCAAAATGACACAAAAGTGAGGTCGAAAAGTGGTGAGGAATGAATATTGGTGAACGGCATAATATGCTAATAAATATTATTTTATATGAAAATTTCTTCCGTGACACGTATCGTGAAACAAAAAGAAAAACACTAAATTTTGAGGTGGGACGGAGGTCGAAAGAGATTCAACAACTCGATTAAAATAGTGAGAACAACTAAAAATAAATTCAAAATGAATAAAGCACAGGGAAGGTGTTGAAGTATAAAAGTATTTTTGTTGGAAAGAGAGAAAAAGAAGCGATAAGAATGCGAGTAGCGATTACAGTGCGCGCGTGAAGGAAGGAGAACTAAGATGGCGCTCGGAATGCCGTAAGAAGAGAAGCAACTCTAAATAATAAATATAGTTTTTCTAAAACCTTCCAGGCAGAGGCCATGAAAGGTATAAAGTGCATCTCATAATTTTTAATGTTATCGCTCCAAGGAAGGAGTTCCTCTTTTGGTACTTCCCCCCTCCACCTTTTCCGCTCAAAGGAAAGCCTTTTGCAAACTTCACTTATTTTCGAAATAACTCTGCCTCTTGCATTTGTTCTTCATACACAAAATAGGGTGTGTTGAGCGTAATTCGTGTTGTATGATTCATCTCGTCGTTCGGGCAGGTTTCAGGTATAAGCGGATAGATTTCTCATTGAACACGCTCCACAGAAGTCCCAGAGGGCCGAATTCCGCATTCTCAGCAGAGCATATTGGTATTGCGCGGGATAAAGAAACGTCACTGACTCCCACATGCATGGACAAAGCAGGCTGTTCCTCCCACAGGGCAGAGAGCCACAGTGACTGAAGCCACGCAGAGAATCACAGCATCTTGAGTAAGAAGAGAAAAACTTGAGTTCTATGAAAGACATCGCTATTTCATTCAATTAAAATCACACAGTAAGATTATTATTAGAAGAAGATTATCTTCTTTTTTTCAGGGGGAGGGGGAGGGAAGAAATAATGAGTTACATTGACTCGACTTCCACCAATATATATTAACTACAGAGAATAATTATAAGTAAATTATAGCAAGAAAAAGCTTACATCGATTTGAAATATTAAAAAAAAAANAAGCACATATTAATGAAAGTGCATAGGAATGCATCTAACAGGGTTGGGCGTGAAAAACTTAAAATTTACAGGAATTAAATTCTGTATTGGCTTTACACTCTTCCAAAGATTTTTTTTTTTTTTTAATATTCTTCATACGTAAACAGTTTTCGAGAACATTCCTTAGCAAAAAAGAAAAAAAAATTTAAAGCTTTTTCACATTAAACTTTCTTAATGTGTCTTAAAAGATAAATATGATTATACGACTATATTTTTCCCGATATGATGAACAGTTCAATGAAGATTTTTTTTATTTTTTTTTTCAAATATATTCATTTGAAATATTTTATTGAGAGATAATTTATGGTGTTATGGAAAATATTTTCTAAGTACAAAATCTAAGAGCAGTTCAAGAAATTTGGCATAACATAGCATAAAATATATCTTCAAAAGTACACAACAAGATATATCAATATGATTAATTTGAGAATTATGATTCTCTCATCAACCAGTTATTTAATTCTTTAGCAGTATTCTTTAAGTGAAAACCATTCAACATTCTACGTTCATTTTACTCTGTGATTAATAGTAATAATATGTAGTACTAACCATTAATTAAGCTACTCAGCCCAAAATTAAGCTGAAGTAATAAAATAAAAATAAATTTGCATAAAGTATAAAAGAAGTATAAAAAAAAAAATAAATAAAAAAGACGGTTTTATAAAATTTAAGATTTCAAAGAACTGAAAATGTTTTAATCCTATTTAATTCTTACCAATACTTAATAATCCCTTTAGAGCATTCTCTAAGCTTTTAAAATCCTATTCGACTTCTTAATTTAAAATTCATTTTAGTAATTTATTTCAAAGAACAAATTTGACCGAGCCCTATCAAATTCCCTAATTTGACTACAATATTAAAAAAAAAAAAAAAAAAAAAAATACACAGCCACTGGAGTAACTCATAAAATTATTAAATATCAAGGGGAAGTTTTCCTTGAACAACGGACTGCGCAGGGTTTGTTTGAAAAATTTAACAGAGAAGGGAAATGACGAATTAATTAATTAATGGATGTAGATGAAGATCTGCATGATGCTGTTGAGTCAAATCCGTCCTCAAGTAATCGCGATCTTGCCAGAGAGTGTGGTGTGTCGAAAGATTCAATTAGTGGGGAAGGTGAAGAAGAGCAATGATTGTCACTCGCGATTTAAATCTTAACATGAGATAGAAGGTTAGAAATTTGTAATAATTTATAGAAAAAATAATCTGGCATGAGATTTTATTTAGCAGAATTTTGTTGCATGCGAGTAAAAGTGGGTCTACTAAAGCAATCCGAATAGCCGTAAGGAATGGCTATATCACGGTCAAACTTCTATTCCAGTTACTTACTACAAGAGGCAATTTCAAATTCAAAAATCCATGCCTTGCTGTTTTTTTTTATTTAATTTCGAAAGTGTTATCCCGAATTTGTTCCTTGATGGATGCTCTATGAATTCTGAACTCTACTGCGAACAAATGGAACAAATGTACGCGAATCGGATTGTACGGGTAGTTGTCTGAGCATTACCCCGCTTTGATCAACTGACAAGAAAGAAGTTTTATTCAAACAAGATCATTTTCGTACTAAAAGTATTAGTAGTGCTTTACTCTAAAGATATAATACACAAATATTTTGTTAAAAACCACCTTTATACAAACAAACAAACAAACGAACGAACGAACGAACGAACGAACGAACGAACGAACGAACGAACGAACGAACGAACGAACGAACGAACGCACGCACGCACGCACGCACGAACGANACACACACACACACACACACACACACACACACACACACACACACACACACACACACACACACACACACACACACACACACACACACACACACACACACACACACACACACACACACACACACACACACACACACACACACACACACACACACACACACACACACACACACACACACACACACACACATATATATGCATCCCTATGTAATATTCTGAAAATTTTATTTGAACGTATAAAACAAATATTGTCTAAAATTACAAAATGAGATTTAACAAACACAAAAATATTTAATTTGTTTGTGGAGTCTTTGGCGACTAATTTGACGACTTTATGTTCGAAAAAAGGGCTTTAACAAAAGAAGACGTAAACAGCATTCAACAAAACAAAAATCTTTATTGATTACGCCTAATAAATTTTTCTAAATCAAACGAAAAGACATTATGGAAATTAATATATAATTTTTTTTAAAAAGAGGCTGGAGCAGAGGGGAATGCGGATAAAGTTTGTTGTCATTTGTCGTCGTAAACAAAATAAATTGTCCCTGAAAACATTTGAGGAAAATTAAATACATCGGAAGGGGAGCAAGGATGACCCAAAGGAAACGAATGGGGGACTAGTAGAAGACGTTTACAATATGGGCCATGGCTTCTCGACAAAGAAGGAAGCTTATGCCTCCACAACCTCTTACGGAGAGGCCGATGAAACTACTTTTTTTCTCTTATCTTACTTTGTCCTACAAATAAAACAGGCCTTAAAAAGAATAAGTTTCTCCATTGAATTAATGACCCCTGGAACGGACTAATGACGAAAAACCCCACATGGATTATCCCTTACATTAAAAAAAAAGTATTATTCCCTCAGCAGGTATTTCTGAATGGCTAACCCTTGAGTCTCAATGCTTATTGGTTCCTAGGGATTTAAGTGGACTCTTGGTAGAGAATGGAAATTCGATCCTCAACTCACTAACATACAAGGGCTTAAGTTTCACTGACAAGGCACCCAGTACATGGGAACTTCCTGGCTGTCATCCGGGTTTACATATACAGATATTTCTAGAACAGATTTCATTCATAAAAAGGCTAGGTCGAGGAGGGAAAATAAAAATTGAATCGCTGCACTCATCAATTGAGAAGGTGTAATAGCCTGAACTTCTACAACTTTGGACGTAATAAGAATATCGTCTCCTTACTCTATTTTTTACTCCAACTTTATTCTGATAGCAATACAATGAATAAGTCTATACTTATGAAGAAAAAATAAACTTTTTTTTTTTTAATATGCATTTTTAAACTATGATTAATTTGGTTTACATTAAAAGCTATCTACAAAGCCATTATAAAGGCAAGGATGGAATTATTATCTGTATAGAGACATCTGCTTAAATGGTGATTGCCGTTATTGATACTGCATACCATTTACAATAATGGTTACATACTGCAGTAATGAAGATTTCTACATTTTGACAGACCCTCTCTCTTGCCCATAAAAACCCTAAAGATGACTTACAATGTAAACCGAAGCATCGGAATATAATAAAAAAAAAATACATATTACGAAGATGTATTGGAACAAATGTTTGGTTTTAGACGGACATGAACGGCTAGTAAACAGAGCAGTTGACATACCAGTCAATGAAAATTATCTATACGATGTTGACGAACTGTTCATAGATTTGCGTAACGACTTTACCACTGCGTGCAAACTAATTCTTACAAGTGAGAATCACAAATACTAAGTGACCAAGTAGTATCGAAGGTATAGGAATGAAAAATTAAACAACAATGCCTTCGTATCAACTAATACGAAATGTAAAGTAAACCAGTCGATTCCGCACTATGAAGAGACAAATTTACATTCATAAGATAGATATGACAGCTGTAAAGACTCAGTACCACGCTTTTATATAATTACAGTAACAAACTATCAGTAAATGTTTCAAGTCAGTCCAATTGAAAGGATGGCCGAGTTCAGGGGAGGAAGAAGCCAATGCAGTGTTCCGAGTTCGGAGGAAACATAGCTGTTTTGTAGAGCTTCGAGCCGGCTAATGGAGTAGGGAGTCTTGACACAAACTTCTCATCGAATTAATTAATTAATCGATCAGTGATGTTCGATTACGGTTAACAACCCCCACTCCTCTTCCACCCTTACCATGAGCGTTAATAACGGGGCCGAATTCAATCAAGGAACGAGCTAACGTTTGTTTAGGAGAAGAACTTGTTTGCCCGCCGTTTGTTTTGTTGTAGCGCCACCTCACTAATATGGCGCCTTCCCCCTCTCACTTGATCAGATCGCCTGTAATTTTCCCCGCTTGAAACAGCGAAACATACCTCTTCCTGATAAATAACCAAAATATTTTACTCTCTCTTTATCTCTCTCTTTCTCTCACAGCCTGGTAGTCAAAATGTGTCGATGAAGAGCCGAGAAATGGCCCGACAGTTAATATATAGCTAGAAAAAGATCACTTCATCAGGCTGATGAGATAGGATACTCATCCTTTAAAGATATTATACTTTCTTTATAAATATTTTATTTGGTTGTGGTTTTTTATCCCACGTAAATTTTAAACAATTAATGAGAGGGAATAGAATAAAAAATCGAACTGTCCCAGCCAGGTTTGATTATACTTTCTTATTCTTTATGATTTATCTAAGACCTGAATTTGGATTAGGAATAAGTACAAAATTTCCGCAGGAATCATGACTCAGCATTGATGGCAATTGTTTCATAAACTGGGCTTGAGAAAACGTAAATAAGTTGGATAATAAACCTCGTTGAGAGAGAGTGGCGGAGGTTTACATTTCAGATACAATATAAAGTTTTTACAAATAGGAAAAGTTTATCTGCGAGAGGAAGAGTCACCTACCACAGAAGATGATCAAAGAGTAGAAAATGAGTCAAAAGAAACATACTCTGTAAACATACACGACTTGAGGATACACATAATTTAAAAAAAAAAAAAAAAGGAAAAACATAGTACCAGATAGAAAACACAATTCCACAAAACCTTTGCTTTCATTCTCTCTATGTTAACTTCTCAACATGGAAGTTTATCCTCCTCTACACATCTCATCAAAACACGCATATTTATAATACTCACTCTCTCTCCTCATTGAATGTAATTTGTAATTTCATTGTAATCAAATTACAAAATGTTTTTATTTAAAAGAATGACATAATTAAATAAAAGTTTATAAAAAAAAATTAGAATACTGATTAAATCAATAGTTTAAACACATTTTCGAAAGATATAGTAAAATTTNCATTAAGGAAAATAAAAGTTATTTACTATTAAATTAAGAAGTAGTGACTGCTGATGATGAACTCTTTAAATACTAAAAAAAAAAAAGTTTAATCATTTCTCTCTTTGAAAACTGAGCCGCATTTTATTTTATACTGTTTATTTAATTTTACTTTTTTCAAATTCTGACTCTCCCTGTCAGGCAGTGAACATTTCACAATGCCACAATTTCAATGTTTTGCTTTGATACATTTTTAATTAAACTGAGATCACAACTTGTCCTTTTAAATACTTTACAGTAGGACTTTAGACAACAGGGATATGGGCTAAATTCGTACATATATTTTTCGTTAGCACCTTTTGTTTGATTCTAAAAATTTAAAAAATTTTACTCCTACTTAAAATTGAAAATAAAGCTCACAAAAAATGATGTATAAGAAATAGTACACATTATTGGGAGTACAGTACACGCTTTACAGATCATATTAGAAGATACAAAAAGTATTATTTATTCCACGAAACGAATAGATATTAGAAAAAAATGTCCCTGTGATGCAATGTATAGCATAACACCCCGGAAAGCAGGAGATCCAGGTTCGAGTCCTGGCTGGAACAGATAGATTTTTTATTCTATTCCCTCGCATTAATTGTTTAGAATAGATATTACGTTTTTAAATGATTTTTTAGTAAGACAGTCACGCTCAAATGAGAAGAAACATAAATAAAACCAGCTGTACATAGAAGGCAAATTTCTGAGCATCTCTATTGGTTAATATTCTTAATGAACTTACCAAATCATGTAAAATCTCAAGTACACCACACCAGTCATGTATTTTCAATCATTTTGGTCAAAAACTAATTTAACCTTTGAATTAAATAGTGACTCTTTGAACTGAATTCGGGAAAATAACTAACAGTCACCTCTAGACCTTTAAATTTAAATTTTTTGGTTCAGTTATACTCCAACTCCTAATTATCCATTTCACTGGGTAACTACTATATAATTTACTTTATATATAAAATCTTTAATCATATTACTCTAAACAACATATGTAAATATATATAAACATATANNNNATGTTAATATCATTGTTAGAGTGAAATTATGATTTTTATATAGTGTAAATAAATTTAAACAATTAACTAGTATAACTATTAAGGACAGTATAATTATTTCTTATAATTTGCAGAATAGACATTTCTCGTAATTGTTAGGGCGTAATAACCTTAAAGTCTATCGCCTAAACAAAATCATATCTATCTATCTAAACTATATAATATATGCTCGAAAGAACGAAAAAACTTACATTCCTGTAATTCATACTCCTGTTGTTCTAATTTTTTCAATACTAAAATTAGTCATTACTTTTGTATTTAAAAGAAATAAAAAAATTCACTGAGAAAAAGAACTAGTATGATAACTTAAAATTTAATTTTCATGCAAACAACCCAATCTCAATTATTTAATTTCACTATATAAAACCAAAAATATTTATCTTATTCATAAAAATGTCTCTAATTAATTTAAAGCAACTGAACTAATTGTCACGCTTGAAAAGCGAATTTTCGGTGTATAAAGGAGAAAATTCTGAACATATTAAAAAAAAAAAAAAATTTGTCAATAACAAAGCTCGGGTTTTGCTACTGAAGTAGTGAAATAAATATGGCATTTCCTGGTTTAGGTAATTCTTCAAAAAATTTAGTGCAAGCAACATTTACAAATAAAAAGTATGTTACACTTGAATTAAAAAAATTTCATGATGACTTTAGACAACCCGCGAAGTTAAAAGGGGTGATAGTTTAAACTTTAAAAATATATAACAGAACATAAATACTAGAATATGAAATCTTCAATCTTTTGTAAAACTTTTAGTAATGAATATATTACTATTCTAATTTTTTCACTCTCAAATGAGTCCACACTTTCCTTCATCCAATATCGAGCTAAAATGAACTTAATCAACAGGTTGCAAATGAAAATGTAAATATTGAATAATGATTCTAGTCGTTGTATTTAATCCCAGGTTAAATTTTATAGAAGAAATTCAAGGGAGCCAGAAAAAAAGAAAAAATCTTACTACCTTAGTCGGGACTCAAACCCAGGTCGCCTGCTTTCCGGGCAAGTATGCTGATCACTGCACCACAGAGGAAGGCTAGATAATCTCCCCATCTTCCTGTACTTTACTCTGAGTCTAAACCCTTATGGTAAAGTAAGACGAATATATCGTCTCATACTCGAAGGACATTGACGGGTATATGTTAGACTTTTGTTTTTTCATATATTTCTTTCTTAAATAATGATTTTAGTTGTTGTATTTAATCCCACGTTAAATTTTATACAAGAAAGGCAAGGGAGTCAGAAAAAAAAAAAAAATCAGCAGGAGACCCATGTTCGACTCCCGGCTGAGGAAGTGAGAATTTTTTTCTGGCTCCCTTGCATTTTTTGCGTAAATATTGAAATTTATGCTTACCTATGGTGCACTCAATTATTTCGTAATTCTAAAAATAACAAAGATATTGACGATTTTTGAATTTAGTCATTCTATAAAACCCCACTTTGTAAATCACTTTAAGCCACTAACAAACTCACCCTATGGCTTATCAAATCTTAAAATTATAAATTAAATGTCGAAAAAGTTTTTTTCATTAAAAAAAATCCGACGCTAAAGCACCAATGCAATGTATTACAAACAAGCACCCGTGCACGCACACAGTTGAAGATATATTGAAATTCGGAATTGACCGACAATTAACTTTGAAGGAAGTAGGTGTGAAAAACAGTATATAAAATATTTTAGAACATCTGAATTAACACCGCAACTTCTAAAGGAAAATCAATTAGTAAATAGTCATTGAAAAAATAAATGCACATATGACTACTAGTTTTTTAATGACGATCTGGATTAACCCTTCTTTAACAAAAGGAATCGTATAAGTAAATTCTTGAAAGAAAAAAAAAACTAATCACAAGCATAATATAAATTGTGAACATAACATTTATTTTCTAACCAATGAAATTCATATAAAGCATTTAATGAAAGAAATAATTCTAGTTGATTGCACGAATACTCTAACGAAAGTGAAATTACATTTAACAACACAAATAAAAATAGTAATGTCTAAAAATAAATAATAATTAGGGTTATCAAACAATATATAATACCTCACACTTTTAGTATATTTTCTATACTGCTGAGTGCTTTTAGAATCAAAAGTCTACCTAGAGCTGCTAAAGCAGGAGCACTCGTTATAAAGTGACTGACTCCCAAAGATGAAATCACTGTTTCTGAAAGCGCTCAGCAATCAGAGAAATATAGTGTTAAGTGTTGGATATTATTTGGTAACATTGTCATCAACTTCGCTACCTGAGCAAATAAAATAATACAAAATAATATTCGTACAGAGGAATACAATTAATTATAGTATTTATTGATAGAGAGTAAATAAATAACAGAATTAGAATAATAGACGTTGAGAATGAGTAAAGTCAAAAGAAATACTTCTCATGAATGAGATTAATGCAGATGGAGAAAGAACGTTGGACAATAGATCCAATCTCTGCTGTACGTGTGAGACTGGCGCGAGGTAAGCAGATGAAAGGGACGTATTAATTAGACGCATTGTTCTGGGCTTGATGAAGCCGGGAGTGACCGGTTCGGGGAAGCGCAAACACGGGGCGGGGGCCATAGAGAGCGGTGATCTACCCTAGCAAGGGAGCTCGGAGGTCAGGAGGAACTGCTCGGCAATCGAGGAGAACGGAACAATCCCGTCCGCCTAAAGCTGGTTAGAGAGATAGGCCCAACTACACATTTAATCAAGAGTGGCCCACACACCATCATTATATTTCAAAGAGTATTACCCCGAAATGAGAGTTTTGTAATTTATATGAAATCATATGGGACGATAGAGATACGCCAACTACTCCTACATACATGTACAGATCTCACTATCCAATCCGTAAAGAGAAAAGCCATACCTAAATTTACAAAAAATACGTTTAAAAATATCAAACCAATTCAATTACGGAAACCGTGGATATTGGAAATCCAATTGAATGCGGAAGCTCACATTTAACACAAAAAATGTTATTTTGAGATGTCGATATTTTATTCCAGAGTACTGTTAAAAAAGAAAATAATTGTCAGAAACATCGCGCGCGCTCACAATCCAATGATACAAGATACAAGTTCTGCATTTTGAATGAAATTCAGTATAGCACTATTATAAAAGAGAAAAAAAATTATAATTCCATGTTAAATCAAATGGAAAATATAAGAAAGAAAGATTATCTGCAACAATTTTTTATTAATTTAAATAGTTTAGCAGACATAATCTTTTTTTGGCTTTTTACCTTATTATATAATTATCATACCTTCGATTATCCGTCTTCATTAGTTTCTGCAAACCATCCTCCGTTGCCGAGCGCTTTCGGACATTGTCCATGTTCCTGGCCGAATACAAGTGGTCACTGTCACTGTCTGTATTCAACTCTTATTATATTATTTATATTTTAGCACTGGTGAACGGTAATTTCCAAATTGACCATTATTTTCTCATATTTATACCGTACTATAAACTACTATACTAACTTGTATGGTATTTAAGTTTTTTTTTACACTCTTAACGATTTCGTAAGTGGTTGAAATCGGTCAAAGAGAAGGGGTAAATACAAGAAAGGCTAAATTTTCTATGAATAATCTATACGGTCAAAAACTCTCCATTTGCAATAAATTTATAATTTCTTATTATAAGTGTTAAAAAAGAATATAAACAATAAAAAGGTCTGTTATTTAACCTTCTATCACTTATATTTTATTAATTAATTATATAAATAATTTCTCCAAAACACATAATCAGGAAAATATAGAAGAATTACTTCTTGAATAATATCAATCTCAATATAGAAATACAAATTTAAAACTAAATATGTTTATTTTTAGGAAAAATCGAAAAACAGAGAATTTATTTTATAGAACATTGTAATGGAACTTTTTTTTTTCGTTGCTTATTTACATTTTACAATAGGAGGCAATATTTGTAATAAAGCACAACGAAACGAACGAAAATTAATAAAACACCATATAGGAAAGTAGAATAAATAAGTTCTGAAAATAACTTTTTAAATAGTAATAACAAGAAAAATGTCTGTTAATATCAAATCAGTATTTAGTATCCAGCAATCTCCCCTTGTAATATTTAATAACAGAAAAACGCAACTAATTTTGGGGCATAAATTAGTAAATAAATTTCTAGAATTCTATATTAAAAAATGCACAAAGTTTTTAAGTCGCAATAACNTACTTACAGTCATAACTCTTTATAATTTATAAATAAATATGAAAATAAAAAAGAACTCTAATCCAGCGGGAAGGTTTTAAAAAGCCTTGCGATATGAAGACACCTAATAAAAAATGTACATTTTGAGGTGAACGTTGAATGTTTAATGGAGTATAAATTTTTTCTCCCATATATAATCTGCAGAACTAAATGCCTTCTGTGCATTTTCTTCTTATCTAAAACCATTTAGAATAGTATCTGGTTTTCTTAAAGACCTTTCCTACCTTCTCTCTCCAATTTACATTTATATTGTTACTTGCATTAGTATGCAAGGAGGAAGTTGAGAGAGAATATAACGTTTTTAGACACCAATTCTCTCCCTTTGCCCGTCTCTCACAATTATACATCCATTTACCATATCATTTGTTTCATAATAATCTTTGTCGGGCATATTCAGAACTTTCAGATCTAATCAGAATTTGCACACGATGATATCATGGATGTCTCACTTTGGTTGGGACAAACAATACCTAAAAAAAGAACAAATAACACTTCTTTTAATACAAGAACTAAATTCTCTTTCTTATCTAAAACTGATCAAGAAAAAAAATTTAGATTTGAAGTTTATGTGCAAACTACTATCAAAACCGTCAATATTCTAAATAGCCATTGCATCATACTAAGAGCAAAAAAAATTAATTTCTGAACTAAACACAAGAGCACTAAAAAATATTGTTCGTAAAAAGGAGAACCAGAATAATAATTTTGCTCTGCCCACAGCAAGAAAAATAGCCAGGAAAGTTAATATAAAATTCAGACAGATATGAAAAATGGAATTCAAATAACTGCTGTTTCCACTTTATAATAATAAAAAAATATCACAAATTAAAATTTAATTTTGCTACACAGCTAAAGAAAATATAATTCATATGCAAACACACAATTTTTTGAAAAATAATAAAAATAAGAAGGATATGTAAATATTTCCAGAGAATTAAGAATTAAAATTTATTAATATTTAGATTTCTTTGTTTATGTAAGAAATAAATAAACCTAAAAGAAGTGAATTATATGACTCGTGTTGTAGTTAGAAGAGTAAGAAAATATCTGAACTCATGTCATCTTCGTGATATTTGGCAAAACAATATTAAAATCTGTTACAATAAGAAAGAAAACTGTCGCTTGCAGATGGAAGACAAAAGATAAGACGCAATCCCTCCCCATCCAGAGAGTGAATTGTGAAAAATACGAGGAGAGGGGACGAAATGAATAAGGGAAGTGATTAAAGTAAATGGGGACGAGGATTTGGAGCGAAGCCAGTGCGACACCGCTCAGCTAAACAGGTCTTTAATGTACCTAGCCTCCTTTCTCACTTGAAAATCGCCGTAAAATAACATGATAGGAGGCAATAACAGGGAGAGAGAAAGATTAGGAAAAATACATGGACTATGAGGGAGGGGGGGCTCACTCTAATATAATAAAAAGAAGCACACTAAAAAATTTATAAAATTTTCAAAAATAATAAGACCCAACTAAAGCTTAGTTAGCAATGGGAAGCATTACTGTTTCAATTCTGAAAGAAAAATTTTAAATTAAAAAATTAGAATTCAATAGTTTAATTGAAATTTAATAAAGAGCAGTAAAATTGAACAATTAAGAGCGAGGGTTTACCTGAATTGAAAATTTTTATTATACGATTTAAGAACATAAGTTAGTTGCTGTAATAACTAATAAATCAGAACAGTGGGGATGGGGTACTATTTGGTATTTTTAAAACTAAGGAAGCATATAACGAGAGGACCAAACTTGTACGGGAAGGTGCCAATTGAAGGTGGTCACCTGCTTCCATTCATTGAAGAGGAAACTAGGGATACATAGAAATCGCTATTTGATTCTTCTTGCCTAGGGGCTTGCTAGGTTTGATTGTTATTAGTAGGTATATTTATTAGTTATAATAAATTAAATTCAATTTATCTCAGTTCTAAATTATTATTCACCTTTAGCCCATACAAATACAGAACGTACTATGCTTCTTTTTATAGGAGGGCTAAGGTTCAGCGTTCGGGTCTCGCAAACCTGACACGCTGTGGGTTCAAATCCCGCCCAGGGCAAGTAATTACTTTTTAAAAAAAACCTTTCTTGAGTCATGGCTACACACACACACACACACACACACACACACACACAGAGGAATTTTGATGAGTAATTGAATTAGATTGGCTAGCGCAATTTCTACGGGAGGGAATTATTTATTTATTTCATATTTCCGATAGAATTTTGGCGGGAAACTTAAAACATGATATTTTTCCACTTTTCAATAAATATAATATAAAAATAAACTATAAAACTATGATCTGGTATTCAAGTAGAAATGTAAGAATTATCTCAAA
>KZ808062.1:156857-171905 GCA_000696205.2 Oncopeltus fasciatus | reverse complement strand
AAAAAAAAAAAAAAAAAAAAAAAAAAAAAAAAAAAAAAAAAAAAAAAAAAAAAAAAAAAAAGAAGAGATTATTTAGAAATTCCCATGAGCCAACGATAATTTGAAATGATATCAGTCCATACTGATAGCAGAATACACAGGCATTCAGGGAGAAGAAGCTGAATTGAAGTATATGAAGAAAGAGAATGGTGAAATATAAAAGAAGAGAGGAAGGGAAAGAAAACGAAGGGGCGTAGTAGGGGATGATAAAAACACCCGAGGCAAGAAGTAAGGTGGGAGACGTGGGTGTGTGAGGGGAAGGGGGAGAAGGGAAGTGGTAAAGTCAGCGGACTGTGAAAAGCGACATAAATAAAACATCAGCCGGTTATCAGGACGGAAGAGCAGAGGTCCCCTGGTCGTACGTCCCAACTTTATAATACTTGAGGCTTTCAGATAGCAGATCCCAACATCCCTAACGTGTACTGGACGGGGGATGTGCCCGGAGGAACTTGGAACCCCGGCCACACCCAACACTCGTGCACGTACTACACACATCTACCACGACAAGTAACACAACTTACACGTAGAATGATTATACAATCATTTACTGTAAATTCGTCTGCAACATGAGTGAATGTTCTTGCAGATTAATGTATTCAAAAATAGCACATGTAAGAGCATTTTCTTTATCTCTTTCACATTACATATACTGAACCTTTCGATACATAAAATAATGAATTTTATTAAACTTGGGTAGGTTATAAACTTTGAAAGAACAATTATAATGTCGAGTAGAAGGAAAGATAATTGAAGATAATAACTTGTTTTGATTAACTAATAAGTTCTGACATTTTGAGCAATTCACAAATAATTAAGTGACACGTTTTGTTACCATTGTTTAATGTTAATACATACAAATAAATGCTGAGTTAATTGAAATTTAACTGTTTCCTCATTTTGGGAATCTTCTTTCATTAAGAATTCTTCATTGGCAATCTTTGAATGTGGATAAATAGATAATTAAATACTAAAGTAAAAATTCAATTCAATATATTCATTATCATTCATTTCAATATTCCATAAATAATTCACTACATTCATATTTTTGATATCACATTACAACATTACATTACATTAATTATAATGAAAATCATTTAATTTTTTTTTATTCTTACGACATTATATTTAAATAGGCCTGAAGATGGCTTACAATGTAAACCGAAACGTTAGCAAATAATTTAAAAAGTACACATTTTTTCAAATTTTTATTTTCTTGGACGTACTATGACCGAACCCCAACAAAACATCTAATAATCCATTCAATAACATTTCAAGAAGATTCCTACAAGCGTTTAAAGCTCTAAAATTCCCAATAAAGAGTCTTTATATTGTTCTTTTGCTATTCAAAAGGAGAGCTAACTAAGTCGCATTAAAGTCAATTTATTAAATTTATTTCAACAAAGGCAGTTTTAATCAGTCTTCAGTGCTTCCATGGTAGGTTTAAAAAAGCTTTATCTACTAATCATACTTATATGTAATACAAAATCAATGTTTACACATATTCTTCTGGATGACTATCAATCTTGAAAGTAAACAAGAAAGATTCATTTAACAGAAATTCATAAAGTTCAATTATATTAAACAAAAAAATATTCTAACAGACAAAATCTGTAACGCAGAAATACTAACTACTAAACGTAAACAGATAATCCACCTCATTTGTTCTCCATGACATAATAAGAAAAGTATATTATCAGAAATGGAAATTAAAAAGAAAAACAAATGATAAGAGTATTAAATTAATTACTACTGCAATATGAAAACTATCTCTTTTTTTGTAATATAAAATCCAATTTGATGTTAATGCTTCATTTAGTTAACCTATGTGAATTAAGGCCTTTTTTTAGAAATATAATATGCTATTCTTTTCTCTACAATGTTAAAGTAAACTTAAGGTTCCACCTACTCATACAGAACTGCTATTTATGGTTCTTACAGTCATTCATATAATAACATACTTTATGTTTGACATAATCTACTCTCAATTTCATTAATATTTCTGAAAAATAAAAATACCATTCTTAAGAAAATAACAGAAAAAAGCCTGAAATGTATTTTGTTTATTTCCCTTAATAAGAAACATTTTGAGAGGAAGTACTTTAAAACATGTTAAAATTCTTAGATTTTAACATTATATCATTAAAATTTTACACATACAAAATTAAAAGATAATTAAGTAAGTAATAATTTACATCGAAAGAGACATGTCCAAAATAAACAATTCAATAAGATACAATAAATAAAACCCCACGAAGCCTAGTTCACATGACTAGTAATGTTTTGTCCTGGGAGGGTAATAAACAGGGTGAGTGAAAGTAAGCATAAACAAAACAATATCGAGCGTTACCCCTGCGGTGACGCGAGGGGTTGAAATAGATGGTACTGGAGGAAGCACAGGAGCCCAAGGAAAGTGGTGAGAGTATATTAAATGAGAAGCCTATAAAAATGTAGATAGCAGCCGCCGGGCGCCTTAACCCGATTTCGGAACCCCCCCCTCCCGGGCTTACAATGAATACATTAAGGGAGGAAAGGGGCGAGACAGGGAACTCAGGAATTAATTCTGGGAGACAAGGGCTGACATTCAGCAGGTAAGCGAGAGAAGAGGCTGATACGCCCAGCCAATCCGGGAAAATTACACGTCAGACTCATATTGACTGGGGTAAAAATATTGCAAGTAAATAGAGAATTTATTGGGGGTTTGTTGGCTAAAAATCGGTAGGGACTAGAGGAGAACTAGTTTGTGGATTTTTGGGATGCCCTAACATCTGGGTCCTTCAGAATTGTATGAAATGGGCACCATCTTGACCTAACACCATCAAATCCTCTACTAATAATCTCAAAGGTCAAAAACTCTTTATTTGATTATAAGTTATAAATGTTAGATAAGTATATATATTTATACCATATATAATGATTAGCTTAAGAGTAAATATAACTCATGTAATAAGTGAAATTGTCACTTTTTATATAAGAAAAAGAGTAAAGATTCTCAAAATGCCCGATTAGCATTTCGTAAACTAAGCAATACCTGAACAGATTTTTGAAATCATGTTCACAATTAATTTTTAGCAAGTACAAACTATTTAATTTTTATTATTATTTGCTATTGACAGGGATACGTAGAGCTACTTATAGCACAAACTGTTCCTTAAATTTTTTTATAAAAGCCTACATCTCCAACTAATGTGACTGGCCTAAAATATCATAATTGACTGGCTTTCTAATGCTATGTAAAATTTACATTAACGATAATAAGCTAAATTAGTAAGCTAGTCAGTAAGCTAAGTCAAACGAATTTCCTTAATTTTGGCCGATTAACATAAAACGAACCGTTCATTAATTTTGTCTAAGAAATTTTCTTTAAGTGCTCTTGCGAATGGAATGACTATTATGTTAAAGTATGAACAAGTGTTAAAACTTTCGGCAAGACGAACACAATTAAAGTATAATGACATAAAAAAAAATACACACACATACACATACATAAATTATATGTTTGTTATATGCATGCATATTGCTACATATCCAGCTGAATAGTCATTTGTTTTTCAAATTAATTCGTTTTATTTTTCCTATCGAGAATTAACATACATGATAAATAATAAAAAAGCTACAATTCATTAATAAAAATCTCCACAAGTATTAGTTCAATTCAAAAATATAGGAATTACGTTACCTCAATAAATTTTACTGCACTTCTTTTTAAAATCTAGTCATACCTGAAACAAATGNACAAAATTAAAAGATAATTAAGTAAGTAATAATTTACATCGAAAGAGACATGTCCAAAATAAACAATTCAATAAGATACAATAAATAAAACCCCACGAAGCCTAGTTCACATGACTAGTAATGTTTTGTCCTGGGAGGGTAATAAACAGGGTGAGTGAAAGTAAGCATAAACAAAACAATATCGAGCGTTACCCCTGCGGTGACGCGAGGGGTTGAAATAGATGGTACTGGAGGAAGCACAGGAGCCCAAGGAAAGTGGTGAGAGTATATTAAATGAGAAGCCTATAAAAATGTAGATAGCAGCCGCCGGGCGCCTTAACCCGATTTCGGAACCCCCCCCTCCCGGGCTTACAATGAATACATTAAGGGAGGAAAGGGGCGAGACAGGGAACTCAGGAATTAATTCTGGGAGACAAGGGCTGACAGTCAGCAGGTAAGCGAGAGAAGAGGCTGATACGCCCAGCCAATCCGGGAAAATTACACGTCAGAGTCATATTGACTGGGGTAAAAATATTGCAAGTAAATAGAGAATTTATTGGGGTTTTGTTGGCTAAAAATCGGTAGGGACTAGAGGAGAACTAGTTTGTTGATTTTAGTGATGCCGTAACATCTGGGTCTTTCAGAATTGTATGAAATAAGCACCATCTTGACCTAACACCATCAAATTCTCTGCTAATAATATATATAATCAAGTCAAGGGATAATTATTAGGAAATTTAAAAAAAAAGGTTCGTCAAGCAGGAACTGCCCAATGCTGAATTCCTGATAATAGTAGTTGCAGAAAATTTGTATTTAAACTTTCCATCACGTGTAATCCCAAAAACTCATAGAAAATATCGTTTACCAATAGAAAAATCTCGGTAGACTTTAAGTACTAAACTAAATATAACGTCCATCGCAAAGAAAAATATTTTTTACTCAAACTAACTCCTAAAAGTTTTATTTTATGGATAAACACATCTGTGGTAATCTTTAATATTCTAAACCGAATATTATCTTCTCCTACATCGATGAACTTTGTGTAAGGAAACTTGATATTTCAGGTTATTTACTGCTCCAACTGGTCCAATTTAGCTCTATAACGTCATGGCTTAAATATGTATATTTAAAATTGATATACTACATTTAAAATTAACCACACATGTAAATCATTACTCCTAATTTTGCTACCGAACTTATAATGTAACTTTAACATTAAAGAGCGATATGTCAAACACCATTAAGGAAAAGTAATTGCGAATTCTAGACCGAAAATAATTTCATACCAACATCAGCAATAGGTAAATTTCTTCGGAACGAGAAACAGTACATGTCCTTTATAAGAAAATTAATTTTATATTAGTTCATCTAATGAGCTGAGGCTTTGTATGTACCAAATGAAGGAATCGTCTGACATAAAAAATAAATTAAATTTTATTTTATTATTATGTTATTAATTTAAAATTTAAATTTATATTATTTTATCATCAGATTTCTCATAGGCAAAACAAGCTATTTAAGTTAGTTCCACTAACTAATTGAAGAAGCTAAAAATATGGTTCAAACCTCATATGTATCTTTACGGGTGTAACACTCACGCATAAGCGCGCACACACACACACCCACACAATATCATCCGAAATGCCACATGGGGCATTAAAACTATCTGCAAACAGTTGGACAAATTAGTTAAAGGCTGAAATAGGTCCAGAGGGGGACATTGCATCTGTGGGGGTAATTTACTACAGGCACTCAAACGTGAATCTGTCCCTTGCGCCACACAGACGAGCAGGGAAATATCAAGTAAAACGAACTTTATATTATAACACGTGCTTGTACTTTTAACACTTATTAAATTATTTTAGTACATAGTTTCATTCAGTTAAATTATAACAAATTTGTCAAGAAATTATATTATGAATAAAAACCAATGAGTAATCACATATAGGTTTTATGCGTAATATGTACATACTTTATATTGACAAACATCGAAGTCAAATATTTAAGAAATTGATTACGCTAAATTAATAAAAGCCAATATAAATAAAAAAGATCAAAACTTTTTTATATATTTTGTCCAGCAGAACAATTCTCGCTAAGGGTGAATATACATGAATAATAATTTCTCTAGGTCGCTATTAGGAATAACAAGCCATAAATGAATTCGATTTCCGCACAACGCACGGGAGTTGTATTTCTTGATAAATGGTTGCAAAGTCATGAAATGGGAGCCTACCTCCAGACAGTCCCATCCCTCATGAAACTTCACTTTTTTCATCACATTATTTTTGTGCACACATATAAAGATTATTCAAGACAGTTAGCCCATTCAAAAAATATAACTGAGAATCTCCACAATATAAAGAGAAATATACTTTTCCCTTCATAAAGTACCCGACCTCCGTCGTTGGATGGATGAAAAAACCATAATTCAGTTTGTTAAGGCCCTAATAAGAAAAGTCTGAAGCTAAGGCCCCCATTCCTGATTTTACTGCAGCAATCTTCCCTCCCTCATAAATAAGTAATTTTCTCTTTTTATCATGTCCCTCTTTCTTTAATTTTCCAAAGCCTTAAATGCTCTTCGCACTCAGAGTCATCTTACATCAGTCTTTTAAAGTACCACTGCTTGTTAATTAAAACTTTATATAGGTATTTATCCAATAATATACGTGTTTTTTCAAAGATATCGAGAAATAACTATCAAAAAACACCAATTGTAAAGTTAGCCACTCTGGACAGTAGTGCGGGGAACTTAATAACTTATCAGACTTATCCTGGTAGCATAAATGGTAAATGCACCGGCCCGGATAGCAGGAGATCCAGGTTCGAGTCCTGGCTGGGACAGTTAGATTTTTTATTCTGTTCCTTTGCATTAAAATTACAACACTTTGCTTTCAGAATTAAACACATTTCCAAGATGAACAAGATACTATTTATAACTTATTGAAGAATAAATAACGAGGGCTTTCTGAAATATATTAAATTTCAAGATTACAAGACACTAGAATAAAGGAACTTTAAATCCTTGCAAATACAAAGATATCTTATGACATTAAAAACAATTGATTTCTGCCCGAATAAGGATAAAGGTTTCACCAAAACATCAAGACAATGATTCTCAGGAATGCAGATGGCTTCACCTAAGTTATGTGGAGCAACTGATTGCTTATAATGCAAGATATTTCTAAAGAAACAAAAGAGAAAAAAATAGGAACTGAAATGATCCCAGGCAACAGATTTATATTTGAATTATACTCATTAAATCCTTTCTATAAAAATTCAAGTTGTTCATAAAATAAATGAAAAGAAGCCAGAAAAAAATCCTACTACCTCAGCAGAAACTCGAACCTGGGTCTCCTACAATCTGCCTTGGTGTAGGGGTCAGCATACATGCCCGGAAAGTAGGAGACCCGGGTTCGAGTCCCGGCTGAGGTAATAAGATTAATTTTTCTGGCTCCCTTGCATTTCATGTATATAATTTAACGTAGGATAACATACGAAAACTAAAATCATTATTCAAGTTGTTCAATTTACTGTACTCACAAAATACAAAACTCAAAATAATATGATAATTATTAGTTTCATAATTAGAATTTTACGAAACAAAGCATGTACCAACTTACAGAAATTATCTAGCTTAAAAAAATTTGTCGGGACCTCTACGTCTTTGTGATTCAATAGTAGAAATACTATCATCAAAAGAACAGATTTTTTTTTTTGTTTATGATCCGGAGACTGTTGGCCATAACAGAGAGACATCATATAACAAAATCCTTGTGGCCTGAAGAGAACGTCCACCAAAGAAATGGCGTGCAGTAATACAAACGTGGGCAAAACAATGAAGAAAAAGAAATCAGTAAGAAAAAAAAAGAAAGAAAAAACCGAAGAGGAATCGTACCTAATTCAAGCAGTTCTAGAAAGTGGGTCAATTGTAAGAATGCCCTTGGTGTCCTCCTGAAAAATCCAAGGAATTCTGTCACATTTTCTTATAAGCTTTTTCTAAACGCTCTCCAAGAAAAGGCTACATCTGCGACCTTCAAATACCAACTCTCATAAAATAGAGAACTTGGACTTTTATAAATATATTTTATAGTCCTAATAAAATTTTAAAAGCATTTTATATAACGCACATGCGGCCAACTGTTTAATAGGTTATTCAAATACTAAAAATAAAAATTCGGAGGGGTCTTCATTACAATATCCTTAAGTGCGTATAAGAAAAAATACCTATGTATTAGGATTTCTATTTCAGCGTAATAATATAATTCTATCTACTAAAAAAAAAAAAAAAAAAAAATTCTTGAAATAAGATGTCAAGAATACTAAGTTAAGAAATCATAAGACTTAAAATTTCCAGAATAGTTGTAAAACTCTTTATTAAATGTACATTAAAGTACTGTAAGTCAATTTCCGTTAAGTTCAGGTAAACCCTCATTGAACTTTTCTTATTTCACACAGTGTTAAGCCACAATTCATTGAGAAAAAAATGAAAACTGAGGCATGCAGAGCGTTAACAGAAACATAAAAATTTCAGTGACTGTAATTTCTGGTAAAAAGTAGTAAAATCGCTGAAAATATTATTTTAAAAAATCTCATGAGAACGACCTCAATAAATATGCTCCTTCAGATGCCCTAAAATTTGAAGGTTCCATCAAACACCCATTCCTACTGGTTTTGGTGCATTAACTTCTAAAATGTTTGATGTATTTGATATTCAATGCCAAGTTTCCTGAGAGCAATTAGGGCCGTTGAGAGCAACCATACAGCCAGCAGAAAGTTTTGAAATCAGTAAAGAAACTGAATTTTATATTAAGAATAAAACTGAAGGATAGCCTTTTCCAATAACATGATAAGCACTGTGAGGATAAAGCAGAAGTGGTTCCATCAGCGTTGACGAAAGGGCCTGCAGAGCGCCCGAGGGGAGGGGTTAACTGGATTAGGTAATGAGTAAATAGATTCGGTTAGACGTTGCAAATCCACCACCCACAAGGGATCAAAGCTCTGCCCTTTCTCTTTGTACACCCCCAGTCCCGTCATTAACACAAGTTCCTCTCCCTCTCCACGCGGAGCTAATTCCACCTCTTGGTAACCATGAAAAGCTAGTGCTGCTTTTTAGTTTTTGCCAACTTACAGCATTCATATCAACAGCGTCTAAGACATAGATTAAAGAATTACATTTGAATGACTTCCAGCCAGACTCAGTTGAATTGCTCTTTCAATATTTCTGAAATTAAAAGGAGGTTGACTCTGATACACAAAAGGATTTACTCAAAAATCGGAATAAAATTAGTCGTCTATTAAAGGCTTAGACTTAACTAACATCGAAAATTGGGATCCCACGTTTGTCTGCACATCTGCAGAGGAACTGATCAAACTTATTAATTTTCCTTGTAGGAGATTTCCTGCAAGGGTTCAAGCTATTTAACGTATATAGCAATAAATAACACTTTTTATAAAATATAAAAATATATAAAAGCTAAAAATATACTAGTACATAATTTGGCACAAATACATACATACAAGCATAAAAACACACTCGCAAATAGACTAGTATCTCTTTCAATTCTCCAAAAGAAAAATTTCAACAATACTATAGACTTTTTTACTGAGTTACAATTAAGAAATATAAGAAATTAGTAAATTAGAATAAATTATATTCTAGTAATAAATAAATAAGTAGTAAATCATTATTATCTAGTATCAATAATGTATTCAGAAGAGTTTAAGAATGAACAAGATTTAATAAATATTTTAAAAAAAGAAAAAATATTGTGAAATTTAAAAAAATCATAAAGAGAGAGAAGTTTAAATTAACAGCTTCCGAATCGAATAGTGATATGACGAGTGATAGCGATATGAGAGAAAGAATCTACATGACCAATAGAATAGTCTTATCTACCGTATCACCTAATCTCCAGTGATCCCAGGATCTAGCACAAAAAAATTGCATTTGATGATTCAGGCAACAGGTCAAATACATTCTAAAATAGCCAGTCAAAATGTAAATATGTCAAAAAGAATAAAATTGGTGAATTTGCAAGTTTGCCCAAATAGTATTTTGAACTTTTGGCATCCACCAAAAATCCCTGAAAAGAAGACAAAATCTTAAATTGATTTATAAAAAAAAAAAGTTTTTGAGCGTAGATTATCCATTACCTGAATCATTCAGTACATTTAAGTTGGGTCTTGTATGATAACACAATTCAAAAATAAGCATAAAGTTCTTAAAGGTACTGGAAATAAAGTAAAAAGGTACATAAATATAAATAAAATGGTAAAACAAATCTTACAAATACATAGCTCCATAATTTAGCATGATCTATTGTAATGAAAAAGAAGTCGTAAAATATATTACCCTCCTCTATCATACACACAAGAGCATCTCAACAATTTATAGCTCTAATATATATGTCAGTTTTATAAATATATCAATTCAACAAACAAATAGTAATACTTCTCAAGCTACTGAAATAAAAAAGAACCAAAATATTCATGATATTAAGCTATGATTCCATAGCGTCGGAAAACCTGACTGATTCTTTAAATAAGAAGAAAATCCTATTCACGTTATGGTAAAAGTTTATTAAAAAGATTGTTAACGAAAATTTAATGTTCTAACTCTGAAGTAAAATATTAAAATATATAGTAAAATAATACTAAAAACTTTTATTAGGAATGTAACTACGAAGGTGGAGCGCCTCCTCAACGCTTCTCACCTTACTGAAGGTAAATAAGAACCAACAATGTTGATATTACCTTCTAACCTCATTAGCTAGGAATATCAAGTCATTTATTTTCATATTTAAGTCCATCTTCGATGAAAAATGGAGAATCTGCTCAGTTTACGTCACTTTCGTGTGATAGACCCTAAAAAGTTGTAAGAAATTCAATAACAGTATTGGACTCAAGTAATTTGAGAATAAACTCTGAGGTGCTAATTGTAAGGAAATAATAAAAATATTGAGTACTAAAAATGTCGTCTTTAAAGGGATATAAGCTAAAAATGATTAACTAAAGCCTTCTAACTGATAGTTAAACGTTAGATGGACTTATAGTATAGTTAGAAAATATGGGATCCTGATGACACGACATTCCCTTTCACCTTTATGAAAGCTCTGAAGACGGCTTACAATGCAAGCCGAAACATTGGCAGATAATTAAAAAAAAAAAAACAATTTTTTAAAATTTAAATAATTAATTTTTTCAGTTTACAATATTATAATTTTTCCAAAGTATGTTACTCATAAATCAAATGAAATTCTCAAATTAGAACATTTCAATCAATATTTGCTCAGACCTCTCCACACTCTTCAACTATCTTTTAACAGAAATTGTTTGTGGGATATCTGTTGGATATACCACAAAAAATAAAACAATAAATATTCGACACCTTTATTAAAATGGCATAGGTCCGAAGTCGATAAATATAGCCGTTCAGAAATTAGTACAACTTAACACTAAACCATTATTTAAACTAACTTACACTTGATAAACCATATGAGTTTAGGCAGAATTTCAGAAATTTAGGAGGAGGGTGCAACACACTATCTAGAGCAAATAGCCAAAAATATTTTGAGGAAAAATCTATTTGAATAACTAACTAATTTCCAGGGTAATTGTATTAGAATACTACTATTCTTATAAATAGGAGTATATACCATCATCAAATTTGATACATGGGACTAATAATGAATAATATTTTGACAGTGGATAACTTATATGAATTAGGCATAAGTCAAAATCATATTTGTCATTAGTCCTATGTATCAAAATTGATGTTGATAGTGTGAACTCGCATTTATCAGATTTAAATTCATTTTTAGATTCATTGTTTTCAGTAGAAAACAGTTTGAAAATGAATAACAATAGAATGAAAAGGCGTTCTTGGAAGGAGTGATCACAATTGTCTAACACATTTTTATGACAAGTCTTCCATGAAAGTATTTTCAAAAGTTTCATAAATATTTCTAGAAATGAAAAAAAAAAAAAAATAGAAAACGTCAATCTGGTAAGAGGAAAATCTATTGAGTACTTACATGTATTATAACTTAACTTTTCTACCATGATGGATCCACTGGGGTTTTAAGAATGACACTTTATTCCCGCAAAACTTCTCAAAAGAAATTTATAATTCATAAAGGTGAGTGAAACACGCTAACCCCATAATGGGCTCTCTACCCGCTTTTAGTTTAACACGCTAACAAGAAGTGCTATATTACATCAGATACGTTCAAGTTTTTATGTTTGTTTTTTCTCCATAACCCCCCACCCCCTCTCCGCGATATTTTTTTTATCAAGTAAATTTTAAAAGATATGAAGAATTTGAAAAAAAAAAACAACAACATGTATATATAACAAATAAAGCTTAAGATAAAAAACAAATTCTTTACAGTTAGGTAATATGTCAGTGAAATAAATATTTTTTATTTTAGCAGATTTCCCGGAGGAAAAATTAAACAACTCGTTGGATGAAGAGAATCACTCACAAATTAATCAGGGACAAAATCTAATTGAATAATTAACAAGTTTCAGGGAATATTTAAACGTTTAGAATATAAATGTTCTGCTAAATACACAACATCAACATCAGTTTTGAATACATGAAACAACTGATGTAAATGGAATAAAGAGTGGATAACTTACATAAATTATAATTTATCATTAATATATGAGGGTGGAGAAGCTAAAAAATTTGTTCCGTTAAAATTATAAACACACAATTTTATGCTGTGGGCCTGTACGTGCTCTGGCGCCCGCAAATATAAAACAAAATACAGTATTATCAACGCACCTTAAATAATAGACAAGAATAAAAATGATTATTGTTGAGTATAAATGATATATGAGTGAGAGATACACACACTGGCATAAGAAAGGGGAAGGTGTGAAAGTAGGAATTTCAGGGGAAGATAATATAATATGAGAACGGTAAGGCAGTAAGAGGGATGCAGTAGGCAGGAAAGTAAAGGAAGGTGTAGGGGAGAGTGAGAGATAGGGGTGAGGAGAGAGAAGGAGCGAGAAGGAAATATAATTTCATGGGAGGAGGGCGGTGGGGAAGCAGAAAGATGAGGAAGTATGCTCCTTCTTAATAAAGAGGACTAACAAAATCTAAATTGAGTCCTCTACCAAAAGTCAATCTCCTACTTCGCTCTTCCAAAACTCACCCCAACGCCCTAACTTTCCTACAAACTATACTGTGAATTTTTCTTTTAAAATAATAACGAGAATTCGAAGTTTGCAGTGACTTTCTCTTAAAAGTTATCAAATTAAGTTATTTGTTATAATTTAGTTATTTATGTTGTGCTGAATTATACCTCAATGTTTAAATTATGTTTCAATTAATAACTAATTTGGTAGATAATTAGAATTTTGCCTCTAATCATAGAATCGTATTTATGAAATAATTCACTTTTCCTAAAAAAGAAAATAATCAAAAAGGAATAAACAATTTTTTATAGTGTTAAAAGTTTTGAGCTTAAATTAAACGAGCTTTGACAACAAGGAGAGTTGATAAAACGATATAGAAATATGACGCGGGTCAAACAAAGGTTTTTAGTGAGGGCAAACACGAGGATACCAGCTGAGGAGAGCTTATTATTACAGTTTACTCAATTGGGTAAACATGAGGGACTAGACCGGCCTTTTGAGACAGAAGAGTAAACATGGCTTAACAACCGAAAGGTAAATGCAGAGCAGAAACTATATACGAAAAGTTGCGTTACTCGTTGGCAGATAAATAAATATAGAATCATTTTAGAGTTCTCTGGCATTCAAAAAGTAAGTTTATTATAGGTAATAGTAAAACTTTACGATACGTTTGAGAATAATTGTTTGCTACAGTAATGTCTATACACAAAGAGAGAGTTTGTTGACCGTAGATATTATTCTAAGATGATTTTAGTTGGGGTTCGGTCGAGAGCCTCGACCGAACCCCAACTAAAATCATCTTAGAGTAATGTCTATACTGTACACAAAAATGCACCTAAAATAATACCAAGTTATATTGCCAATTTATAAATATGGAATTTCACAAATATTGAAAACTGTGGAAACAGGTATGAGAGAACCAGATCCGTGAGGAAACCAATTGAACGAGGCCACCTGCTCTAGGCAACACCACTCCACTAATAAGAGGAAAACGTGCTTTCCAAGAAAGATTCACGATTTATCTAGGCCTGCCTAGAACATTCTATACAGTTATAAAAGCGGCTCGCCAGCAGCCCTCCAGTGAGTATAGTGAAATGTTTGACAATAGCTAGTGTAGAATTGTAAATAAACACTTTTAATTTATTTTAACATAATTGTTAATTGGCGATAATTTATCTTTTCTATTTTTTTTATATGTGTTAGTAAGGGTAGTAGGTTAATAATTATCTGTTACAAGTAGTATCATAATTTATTATAATAAATTACCTTCAATATCTTATTTCTATATTTTATTATATTCACCCGCAGTACATAATATCAATCAAGAGGAAAAATCAAAGATATATAGGACAAAAAAAAAAAAGGTCAAGAACAGTTAAAATTTTCTCCAGAGACTAACAAAGAGGGCCAAGGGCACACCACAAGTGTGGATTTAATGAGCAATGCACATTGAGCTGATAGGAGTCGGAACGTTATGAAAAAAAAAAAAAAAAAGAAGGTAAATATACGATGACTAAACTTACATATCTCATGTTGATTGATTGACCTACTAATAAAATCAATTCATTTTCACTAAGTGAAGAATCAAAAAGTTTTAAAAAAGAGATGGCCACAAATAACTTATATTCCATAAATGTAAAATGTTCTAAGCATACCGGCCTGGAAAACAGGAGATCCAGGTTCGAGCCTTGGCGGGGACAGATTGATTTTTTATTCAATCTACTTGCATTAACTGTTTAAAACTTTTAACTTTTTTCCAAAGTCAAATAACAACGAAGACATTACGATACTAATTTTTATATCTCTTTACCTCGAAAAAAAAATTCATTAAGAGTAAATTATCCTTCGCTCCTACCTAACCGATCGATTCTTCAGGGTCCGACAAGGATTAGATTACTCCGAATATTACCAAGTGGAGGCGGGAGTTCCACAATGTAGTGTGCTCGGGCCCATCCTTTACATCCTGTATACTGCCGATATACCCTCCCATCCTAACACACTTCTTGCAACCCTTGCTGATGACCAAGCAATCCTTTCTTCCGATGTTGACGCACATACTGCCAGGAGAAATCTCCAACGACATCTTATGGACATACAGCGATGGTGCCAGCTCTGGCGCATTAAGGTTAACGAAAGCAAATGCTGTCATGT
>KZ808062.1:32840-44337 GCA_000696205.2 Oncopeltus fasciatus | reverse complement strand
AAAAAAAAATATTTATAAAATTAAAATTTAAAAAAAAGTAAATAACGAGAGTCATTTATACAGCTTGAGAATGTCAGCTCCTCCGAGCATAAGACGATATATTTGTCGGACTCAGAGGTTGGAATTTCGACACTAGTGCGGGGAATTTATAACATATCAGACTGGTCCCGGTAGCATGATTGGCAAATGCACCGGCCCGGATAGCAGGAGATCCAGGTTCGAGTCCTGGCTGGGACAGTTAGATTTTTTATTCTGTTCCCTTGCACTAAAAATGAGTTGGCAGATAATCAAAAAAAGAAAATACACTTTTTTAAATTTGTATTTTTTTTGGATCTACTTTGACCGAACCCCACCTAAAATCATCTAATAGGAATATCTACGGTCAAAAAACTCTCTTTTTAAAAACTAATTTAATTGATTAGGAATAAGGACATACTTGGACCCAAACATTTGATTTAAAATATTTGAACGGTGAAGTAAAAGCAATTATTACTTAGGGCCACGAAGGTTATGACCAATATATGTATTGATATGAAAATATACATATTAAAGGATGCATATTGTTGACTGCTGTTGGATAAAGGTCAGGGAAATTTAGAAAAAAAAAGTGCAAGTGGATTTACATTGAATAACTAAGAATTGGTAGAATTTACGTAGTTTACATAGCACCCGGTGTACTTTTTTTTTTTTCCGCTCCGAGCCCTGACGAAGCAAAAGACTTCCCCCGAAGTAAGTATATCTCATTCAGATTAAAATGAAACGTTGTAGGTCGTAAGCTCACCCCCCCAGGGTTTAGTGGCCTCTATCTCTGGGAGTCCCTTCGGAACGAGGGCAGACTTCGGGAATCAATGTTATCTTAGTACATTGTCAGTTTATAGCCCCGCCCACCTAATGTCAACCGCTCCCAGTCTACCGCATATAAAACAGTATACGTCCCCTCACTACATCATATAGCCCTAACAACAAGCCACGTACTCTCTAAGCCTACAGCCTAATGTTCCACTTCACTCTCGTCCAACGTGTTTACTATCCACCTTGGAATGACATTGGCTTCTCAGCCAATTCCCAACGAATGAGCAATTGAAGTCTGTCAATTGAGAGAGATTTCTTAAATAGATTTCGATATTTTTTCCCATCCTACCAGCTAGGCACCTTTGTCACTACACACAATGCAATCTACAGGCCCGAGTTTTCACTCTCTCTAAATGCCAGTAGCTCAATAAATAAGAAAAAAAATGAAAAAAAGTTCGTATTGAGCGAAATCGGAGGAGGAAGTGGGCGATAAAAAAAAAAGAGAGTATTGACAGTTCAAGAGTGAGCAAAAAATGTACTTAACAACAAAATATATACTTAACAAGTCATACATAACAACTTATACTTAACATTGTTAGTATAGTAGAGTATTACTTAGTATAGAGGAGTAAAACTGAACGCAGATTTGATTATTGAATTAATATTAAATGTGGGGGATAACTTTACAAACGGAATAACAAATAGAAGGATCAAATAGTATTCACTGAGGAATTCGATAATTTTATGCAGTCCCCGAGAAACGATTTTTTTCCTTCTTAAAAATCTGCTGTTGTTAAGCCCAGGGAGTGGATCTACTTAATGTATATTTACTCTGTTTTTAGTTTCTATGATAAATATTATGTTTCCATGGAAACAATCTAAGACCGTTAAAATGTTCGTGCATATATTAAATTCTACAAAGTATGAAAACAACTCGTACATGACTGAGAATAATATTTTCAGAATGATCCTAAGCAAAGCAATACATCAACGATTCATAAAACATACGGCAGAATTTGAAAGGCAATGAAGTACATAACTGTGTATTTAATACACAGGGAAACAATAACAAAGGGAAGTATTCCCCATATAGCTGAGAATTCCTTCGCCACTCTTGCTCGCACCCCTCCCCGAGAAAAAAAAGAGTCGACTCATTGGGAGTAATGTAAAAAGGGAGACTAGAACCACACCCGAGAACCGGAAGACAGGTCGGACTTACGAGGAACTCATTCCAGGTTCTACTGAAATTGCCAAGGAATAAAAACGGGTTCCTATCTCCCTGTGTGAATGAAAAGTTCGCTCTCTTCAACGGTGCACATCATACATAAATAGTACATGAAAAATTGCTATTGTGCTCTTTATTAGTTACAAATATAATAAAACAAAGCATGCATTCAGCACTGCAGCTTTAAAATAAAATCAATGCTATCTTTGTAAAATTATGGATGAAGAAACTGTAATCCCTTACATCAAGATAAAGTATACACCCTTTTTTCATTAATTCATTATATATAATAATGTCATATATTGATTAAAATAATGATCAGATATTAATGATTGAGATGTGCATGATATTATATGAGCATAATCCCTAAACTGAAAGGGTTCTAATTAAGTTTAAATTGGCTATAACAGCAAAAAGACACACCTTTTGAGCCAAGTACATCATTGGGACCTCAAAGTGATTCATTATAATAAACATTGCGCCAATAACTTATATATAAATAACATTGATAGAATCACGGTCTGATGATAGTAATGTGATATTTATGGAAATTCCTCAATGAATACAACTGACTGCATTTCCAAGCTCATATATCATGCATCAATTGCTCTCATAGTGAAACCAAACACTATTCTAAATGTTCACGTAGGCTTCGACGGTCGTTAGATGTATTTATATCAGATGTATTTATATAGGCAACTATCAATAACTTGACACGGTCCAACCCGGAAGAAGAAACGGTAAATACTATTCTAAATAGATCAATTGTGATACTACTAATCCCTCATATACATAAAGGAACGGGCGTTCAAAATTTACCCGTTAGCCCTTAACTCTTGCAAAAATATTAAGAGAAGTACTACTCTGTCCGAATGATGTAAAAACATACCAGCAAGGTACTATTATACCATCTCAAACGTGCCTAGACCCGCTTGAAACACATATTATAGGGATTAAAACTGAACATTGGTGAAATCTTATGAAGAGAAATTTATACTACTAAACTATTTATAGTAGAAAAAATCAGGAACTAAATTTTCGATCATTTTTGGCGATCTCTAATCATCTGTAATCTATCCTAATGAAGTTCAATAAATCAATTTAATTATGAAGTTGAGTTATCCGTTTTTCATACATTCTTTCGGTTTCATATATTTTCAAAATGGAGTTTTTCTCCTATTCCTCCATTTAAGAATGGGAAAGCTAAGAATTTAAATTACCATCTTTGGAACTTATTTTCAAATATTTTATACTGAAATAGCATACCTTTTNATTCTAAATAGATCAATTGTGATACTACTAATCCCTCATATACAAAAAGGAACGGGCGTTCAAAATTTACCCGTTAGCCCTTAACTCTTGCAAAAATATTAAGAGAAGTACTACTCTGTCCGAATGATGTAAAAACATACCAGCAAGGTACTATTATACCATCTCAAACGTGCCTAGACCCGCTTGAAACACATATTATAGGGATTAAAACTGAACATTGGTGAAATCTTATGAAGAGAAATTTATACTACTAAACTATTTATAGTAGAAAAAATCAGGAACTAAATTTTCGATCATTTTTGGCGATCTCTAATCATCTGTAATCTATCTTAATGAAGTTTACTAAATCAATTTAATTATGAAGTTGAGTTATCCGTTTTTCATACATTCTTTCGGTTTCATATATTTTCAAAATGGAGTTTTTCTGTTATTCCTCCATTTAAGAATGGGAAAGCTAAGAATTTAAATTACCATCTTTGGAACTTATTTTCAAATATTTTATGCTGAAATAGCATACCTTTTTCAATTTTGGTATAAATAAAAAATGGATAGGGATGATAAAAACTGAGAAATACATAAAAGTAATGTGTCTATCAAAAGTGTTAGGGTTTCTTACAACTTTAAAAATACAGAGCATCACAGCTTTCACATTATTCGTTAAATTATGTAAATAATTATGAATTAGTTAACATATTTGCATTTTAGCAATTTTTATTTGCTGAGTTGCATTGAATTACATTAGGTTGCTTTAAGCCTGAACAAAAAAAAAGGATTGGTGATATGAAAGTCGCTGGGATAATCATGGAATGAGTTCTTCGGTCACCCTGATCTCTGGAGGACTCAAATCATGGACAGTTGGCTGACCCTCAACACTGAATTAACTGTCCCGAACCTGCCAACTTGATATCGGATATTGCCCGCAGCCGCTTATTCCAGGCCCCGCCCCCTCAAGCCATTAGTAGGAGGGGGAGAAAGAGGGAATATTATGGCATGGCGGCCGAGTGGGGGATCGCTTGGGAGCGATTTTTTAAATAAAAACCCTTCTACTCACCCTGGCGTTTTGCATAATGGATTGGAAGTGGCGTTTACTTAAATGGTTTCTAATTTGGCACGCTACAGCTCTACGAGTTTTTTGCTCCCTCGTTCATCGTTAGAACTTCAGTTCCGCATACAAATTCTACTTTGGTTTTAATTTCTCTTTGCCTTATTTTGATTTTCAATTATTTGTTAAAAGTGGCAATAGTTGCATTTTAAGTTTTTCCTTGATGCATCGTCACCGAAAAAATTCGTAAACTGATTTAATAAAATGCTTTGTTTCTTTCCTTAAAAACATGAAAAATCAAAAACATATCATATCATTACCCCATCTCAAAACCTGATGTTTTGCATAATAGGACACGTATAATAATTTGAGTTAATTAAGAAACAATGAATAATAGAGAAGATTTTCAGGATTCTGTCAATGAGTACTTCATTTGTAAAAACAAATTTAAGAACCGAAGATTTTGGCCGATCTTTTGGCCTAAATTTCTGTTTTCTTCAGGGCATGTAAAAAAAAACATTCCTGCCCATTTAAAGTCATCATATTGAATTTTGTACTGATAATTTGAACTTTTTGGGAACTCTAGAAAATCTAAGAGATTTAAAATTGCCGGAAGATACGGAAATCCCTACACTAATTAATCCAATTTTACTAATTTATAAGAATCTTTTAGTTATGCACTAAAATGATTTTTTTTTTAAACTAATAGTATAGCTTTTTTCAATTTTTCTTAGACCATTAATTAAAAATTTAGGGTTTATCTTAATAATTTGCTCTGAAACTGCTAAAAAATTTATTTAAAATTTTAATCAATTGAGTTTCATTACTTAAGTACTTTTTCGTATTAAAAAGCGGCTTTATACCCCTTACACCTAAATGTTATATTTTTCTTTACTAACCGTTAATGTATTTTATCAATAAACAAAAATGTATCGAATTTCACTGCACTTAAGTAAATAAATACAGTCAAGGCATCTAAAAAACTGATATAAATTACACGTGAAACTTCAGACGAACCCCTACTCCCATTTGTCACACATATCCCATCATCCTATATTTTCCCATTTCCCTAGCGGGTGTCTCACACACTCATAAATGATTTTAATTGAGACATAATAATAATTCAAAACACCAGAAGCTGGATTGGTAAAAATTGATTATTTTATACATGTCCTCAGGAAAATTAAGGAAACGGAAAGAGTTAATCTTATCTAACTGATCCACTAAATCTAATCATGGTATTGATAATGGCAAATCAGAAAGAGCATGTGTTAGGTAAATAAGGTAAATAAGAAAGCTTTGGAGGAAGCCACTCAGGGCGTCTCTCAGGTTAAAATTTACCCCACACAAAAAAAAGCGGTGTGGGTGGGGGGGCTGTGGAAAGGTGGAATCTGAGTAGTTTCGTGAAGGGGACGGAAGGTAAATTAATGGTTGGAAACAATTAGGGAAGAAGGCTGGTACCTTATCGCTACTCTCCCAGGAGGCTGGCGCTCTCTTTCACTCTCAGCAGCAAGTAACTAAACGACTTTTGTTAACTAAGCAACTCCCTCGGGGGAGAGTTGCCCCTTACCTACCGGCCGAATCGAATTTAACTCGATATCTCTTCAGGGCGCCATCCTCGATACCACTCCCAACCAAACCAGATCCCGGGAGTACAAATTTGACAATCCATAAATTACCCCTTTATATTTCACCTTAGTATACTTTGCCATCATAAAAGTAGCAGTCTCAGAATCAATACCTGTCGTATTGATTCAGCCTCATTACCTAACTCATTAATATTCAAAGTAATATAATTATATTAATACAAAAAATTACTATAAATTTTACTTAGAGAATGCTGATTTTAACTAGGAATCTAAGCAGTTTAAAGAGTTCATTGAAGCATATATGTAATTTTTTACATAATTATTTAAATTTTAATAATTTGCCTTTCAGTATCATTTGGTAAACATTTCATATCACACCAGGGAGTTGCATAAGTACGTAGAATAATAATAATTAATGGTCAATTGCTAATACAGTATAGTAAAACATGTCAAATATATATTGTATATAAAAAAAATATTTAAGATTCATCTGTTGCTACAAAATTAATTTATTTCTAGAAGCATACATTCCAGGCCGCGGTTTTTTATGAACGAGAACAGTAAATGTCTTTTCAGGTAACCAGCTACACTAACCCAATACCATGACTAGCCACTTACCAAGTCACTTGAAAAATTTTTAGTTACGATCGTTTTAGAGATCAGATAATAACGATTAAAATTATATTATATATGATTACACCCACACACACTCACAATTAAAAAAAAAGATAAATTTGGAAAGACTCTAGCTAAACAAGAGCAGAAAGATAAAAATACTGGTTTAAGAATAATAAAAGATAGTTCATCCCCTTTCTGTCATACAGGAGTGCATATTAGGGAATTCAAGATAAGCAGCATATATCGCTGCTCCGGAAGTATAATGACACAACTGCAAAAATTGAAATTTTACAGGACAAGCAAATGAAAAATAATTTTAATTTGTCTTAATAAAATGACCTATAGATTNATATATGATTACACCCACACACACACAATTAAAAAAAAGATAAATTAGGAAAGACTCTAGCTAAACAAGAGCAGAAAGATAAAAATACTGGCTTAAGAATAATAAAAGATAGTTCATCCCCTTTCTGTCATACACGAGTGCATATTACGGAATTCAAGATAAGCAGCATATAAGAGTCTGTAAGCCGTTATCTTAGCCTGCCAGTCTTCTTCATTTTACTAATACCGCGTTATCAGATTTATCTTTCATTCACTTATCTCCAGTACGTAAAAGGTTATGATTTAACACGAAAGTGAATAGCGTATATATAAGTCATTTCATTCATAGAAAACTGTTGTATGTATGTCTTATTCAATACAGTTTTCTGTCTTATTAGCAGATTAACCGTAAGGAGAACACGCACAATGTATATTCAAAAGGAGAGTTTTTTAATTTTTTTGACCGCAGATATTATTATTATTAGATGATTTTAGTTGGGGTTCGGTCAAGGTAGATCCCCCAAAAAAAAATACAAATTTAAAAAAATGTATTTTTTAAAAAGATCATCTGCCAACGTTTCGGCTTACATTTCCATTGTAAATTTCTGATAAATTTAGATTTATGAGGAAAAAAAAGATGGAAGGTTTTTAAAAAGAGATTAATTTATGTTATATGAGTAAATTGTAATTTAATGACATTAAAAACATTTTTACACAAATTCTCATTTCGGTAGATTTAAGAATGTAACCACGTTGGTTGAGAGATCACCCATTATTCCTTCCCAAACCTTCCAGAGCCAAAAGATATCACATTTTCATCTCGCTGTTCTCCCTGCCTTACATCAAATTAGTAATTTACCTAAATCTTTAATGTATCATTATAAATTTCTATACTACACGGCTTCTGCGTGCCGGACTTTTCAGAAACAATCATAGGAGAAAATCTCAATTAGAAATTCCTGGTATAGGATGAAGGAAAAACGAATTTCTATTACAAGAAATCTAAAAAATGAATATTTAATCATTTAATTTAAAATAATTATTTATTTAAAACAAATAATAAATAAACTATGAACCACGATTCACAGAAACTCATTTAGTTAACGCTGTTACTTCACTATAAATCAGTAAATATTGTAAAAATGTTATATATTATACATTTATAAATAGAGACATTTTAACAATTGAATATGAAATATAAATCATAATCTTACTTAACATATGATCCGATTAGAACAGCTGCCAACTAGCAAATAATTTAACAGTAACCTCTTTCCCCATCGACTTTGAAGATTTATAAAAGTGATTGAGAGTGTGGAAAATACTTTTCTACCTTCTAGAAATTCACACACTGATCCCACAAACAACATCCCTGTCTCATTTTGGAACCTTGCATGGACTATGCGAAAGGTTAAGAAAAATCACTTAGTCCTCATGAGATACTATTTCACTTCATGCTTGAACATCTTTTTTCATGGGCATTGAACAGAATATCGACATGGAAAACAGATTTATTTACCTCACTCATCTGGAAAGACAAGAAATTTATTTATAGCATAATCTGGAAAGACAAAAGAACATCAGAAAACTACCTACCACCCATATCCGGTTTGGGAAGAATGGCGCTTGCAATGGATTCTATAGAGAAAAAGTTAATAGAAATAAATCAATTCGCCTATCGCCGGGGAAGATCAGCCCTTGCTATTCTCGAATCTGAATTTCAATTTACATTCACTAACAAGCAGAGTCCTATTGTAGTAGCCTTTAACAACACAAATATGAAGAAGGAACAGGAACTGGTACAGAAAATAATAGGACTCTCGGCAAACCCACAATGACAATTCGTTCAATGAGCTTTCAACTTCCCATTCCTCTGTGGACGTTCAGAACACTCGTTCGCGATTTCAAACTCAACCTTACTAAGCACTGCATTGTTTGCCCGATTAGGTTCCTTACTTCCTTCCTAACATAATACTCCCCCCAGAAAAAAAAACATCATAGTGAGCACTCATTGGAAGAGCGCAATTTATAGCATTCGTAATTACAACAGATTTCATCAGATATTTGGTCTTCTGTAGTACAAAACTCTTCCACATACTCCCTTAAGGATCCAGGGGAAAAAACAACCTTTTTTTTTTTTTTGGAAACAAAGCTGTATATCGGACAGGAAACTCATTATCTGACTGAAATCACTGAACTACCTCTTTGACATCATACCACCAATCAAATCGCTTGCTTTGTACAGGGGAAAGAAAAGATAATATAAGTACGCCTGGGATTGGATCATACAAGGTTAAGGACATACAAAATCATTTTCACATATTCAAGAAATATAAAAAGTATGCTCCACCGTAAAAATACCCGAGGATAAATAAGGAAATTTCTAAGACATAATCAATCATATATAAAAAAAATGAATAATTTTAATTCCTTAAGGTTATATGCCTAGTGAATAAAATATAATAGAGATGAAATTAGTTTTTTTTTTTTAAATTCCTCATCTATATGAACCCTATTCAGACTTCATGTAAAAAGCGTATCACTGTGCATGAGTAATTTTCATAACCTTTCTAGATGACAGCGGGTATGGAGTGATCCCATGGAGAAATAGAGGTTTATAGCTTCAGGATGAATTCCCAGACTGATGTGACTATCTCACCAAAGTTCTTGCTTACAGATTTCGTAGCATTTATTACTTTTCTAGTGTGTAGGTGTGTAAGTGTGTTGATGATGTCCCGTTTTGTTTTTATGGAATTTAATTTCCTTAAGGTAATTATGGGCAATAATGTTCATTGCACTAAAAGATTGGCCATAATAACAGTTTGGTCTATTTAAATACATAACATTTTCTAAATCTTATCAATGCATACACTTGGTCTCAAACCTAGTAGCTTAATTCATAAATTTTACATCATAAAAATCTTTTTCCAACTTAATTATATTCCCCGCTGACTGTGTCTACTAAATCATTTACGGGGACACAGAATGACTGTGTCTACTAAATCATTTATGTGGACACAGAACAAACAGGGACTGGAATTATCCCACTTTTTCTTATCACATGCAATAAATAAAAAAAATTGGTTGAACTTTCAGCCCAACACACATTTCCGAATACTCAAAAACACCAAATACAAAGGTAGTTACTCCCAGACAAGATAAAATCGCCTGCCCACTCTATCGAAAATGGCGGAAAGTAAAAATAAATATTCAAAAGGAGTATTTATAAGACGTTTCGGCTTACATTGTAAGAGAGGACGTCCTGACCCCAAGTTCACATTTCCTCAGTCATGGAAATGTGAACTTAGGGACAGGACGTCCGCTCTCATCTTCATGATAGCCCTGAAGATGGCTTACAATGTAAGCCGAAACGTTGGTAGATAATTTTTCTTAAATTTGTGTTTTTTGGATCTACCTTGACCGAACCCCAACTAAAATAATCTTAGAGTAAAAAGAAATATATTTAACACAATTTAATTTCTGGTTTAGAAGATTTGAGAGTTATGGGAAAAAGTAATTAAACGTGAAATAGCTCATAGAAAAGATATTATCTAATTTCAGTAAGAGAATGCCGTTTGAATATGTTCTATGTAAATGTGAGCAATATAATATATATGAGAAGAAAGAGAGGGTGAGTCTTGATAGAGGTAAAAGTATGTTGAAGAAGAGAGTGGGTGGGAGGCGGCGGCTGGTGGAGGGTTCCGTGCAGGAACACAATTTGACGAGCGGCTCAGAGCACACAAAGCTAACGTGTAAAGCGGGACAGGCCGCCTGTATCACGTCATCTCTCGCCATTCCATCTCTACAACCCCTCGGCGTCATTACATTCTCCCGTGTAGGGGGTGGGAATCCGAGACAAAGCTACAACTACTCTCTTGTCATGCCGAACATGACTCACTCCTTCTATCATATAACACACTCAAATTTATTTTATCTTAGTTCATAATTTGCTAAACTTGAAAATTATATGTGGGCCTGCGGCATGAAAAAGTTCAGAAGTTTGTTCTAAGACACACACAGTGAATAACGGATTTTTTTTTTTTTTTTTAAAAGAGAAAACAACAGAACATGAGGATGGAAGGTCTGGAGGAGGATAAAAAAAAAAATAGATAAATAAAATTTTAAAAAACGAATTCCTAGTACTTGCCTCAAAAAATCCAAGAAAAGTAAAAATTAAAATTTTCAAAATAAACAATTATCCAAAATGTATTCCGAAAAGGAACATTTCTTAGCTTAGGAAGTGAAGAGAACAGTTCGTCACGTAGCTGCGTAATCAAAGCATATTTTACATAATTCAATAATGATCGATATTAATAATAGTAAATGAGTAAATTTTAAAGTAAGTCGGAGAGAACAATGATGTTAAAAGGTAGAACTGCTTAACTCTACACTCATACGGAAGAAACAGCAGGGGGAGGGGAGTGCAAACGCATTTAAATTTATAAATTAAAGAAACAAATTTATAAATAAAAAGGTAGTGGGCCTTAAATAAAAAATAATTATTTTATTTTAAATTATTCATTTGAAAATATTTAGCACCTTAATTGTAAAATTGATGAAGACACATTGAAATGTTTCATAAGTCACGTACCAAAAGTAATAGTTTGATTTCGTAATGGAAAATCTGATACT
>KZ808062.1:0-11704 GCA_000696205.2 Oncopeltus fasciatus | reverse complement strand
TAGTGAAAATAACCTTTTAGATAGTTCATTCCTTTTATGAACATATGGTTAAAAAGAATGTAGAGGCAATACAATAATATAATTTTATTATTATTTTATTTTTATAACAATTGTATAGGCCAACCAGTGTTTTAGGCATTCATTCAAACACTAAATATTAGCTGAAAAAAATTAAAAATAGTGGGTTCCAAAGCGTTATGTTAAAATTTAGGGATTAGGGCCCATTTCCCCCACAAGAAATTAAGAAAATTGTCTATACATGAAAAAATTATTTCTGAACTAGAGGATGTCTAAAATACAGGGATTCAGGTGCCTCTGTCTACACCGAAAATCAATTAAATTTTTTAAACTTGAAAAGGTTCTTGAACACCTCAGCTTCATTATAAGTAAATTCCTACTTCAGTTCATCGTAAAGGTGATAGTGTTTTTGTTTTTTTGTTAGCCATAAAAACAATCAGCGTTGCGAAAAAGTAAAAAAATATTATCGCTAAAAAAAAGAACTCACACAAAAGAATTTTTGGTATTCAAATAAGTAGAAAATAAGGAATCCCTTTCCCTAAAAAATTAGTTTTCCATGAATAACATTAGGAAAACATTATGCATTAAAAAGGTGCATTTAAATTAATATGCTACAGCCAATTTTAAAAATAACAAAAAAAAATCCATAAATATAATCACAATAGTTTATTGTTTATTTAACGGTACACTTTAAATTCGTTTAAGAAAATATGCAATATGAAAATTGCAAAATGAAAACTAGAAAAACTTTGGAAATATCTTAAATTAAATCTTAGAATTAATCATAACAAAATAAATAAATAATTAATTAAAACAAAAAAATAAATTTCAAGACTTTTGTGAACTGGCTTATTCCTAAGGTCGAAGTGTAAGCGATTGTAAGTTACAGTCATATTACAAATTTTACGTATCAAAAAAGTTCCACAGAGTTCGACTAAGTTCTTAAGAAATTATATAAAACCCAGGGAAAAGCAAACCCAAAATGATATTTTTCATTAAAATCAGTTCTGTAGTTTCTAATTTACATAAGTAGTTTATATTCTTAGCAAATAAACTACTGAACTGATTTTTACAAAAACCAAAATCATTAACTAAACCCCTTTGTTGAAATTTGGTGTTTATAGGCAGATAGATTGATAGAATCGAACAAGAAAATGTATGTCCACCGTAAGCTATACCGCATTTTCGGTATATCTTAACTGTATTTGAAGAAGTTGGGTACTTAAATTCAACCTGTTTCGCAAAAGTTTCTAATTTCATATGCGTTTAGATCAGACGGTTTGAAACCGATATCAATTTAGATTGGTTGTGGTTATGCGTGTAAGCGTGTGCGAATGAACCCGGAAATAATAAACAGATACAACTTAAACCTACCCAATTGTCTCATTCACAGAGGGATTTATTTTGTTTTATTCAATCATTTCAAAGCCGAAAGAGCGATTTTAAGTTTATTTGATCTGATCACTCAGCCTTATTCCTACGGTTGACTGTGTTAAGAAAGACTATATAGGACAAATTTACTTTATCATGATTTCTAGAATTGAAAGAAAATAGGTATCCTCTATTAGGCAAAGTGAAACGAGGAACTTCAAGGCCCCTAGAAAGAAGATATTATTACAATAAGATGTAAGTGAAAAGGTTATGATGCTTTGAGAATGGGCATTCAAAGTTAATGAGTCAAAAGCTTGAGCTCAGAGCACGTATGGGAACATTAAAGGGAATTGTTAGGTGGAAGGCCTTCTACCTGAATACTTGGGAGGGTTTTAACACAGGTTGGATTAGGTCTCTTTAAGTTAGTACCTGTTCTCGTCGCATGTCCTTTACAAAAGAACCTCCCTCACTTCAACTAACTGCTACACTTTCAGTAAGAACCTTCTCCTAGGCCCCATTCCCTCCAGGAGAACATTCAGATTGCTTGAGGGATAAGCAAGAGAGAGGAGAGAGTGTAAGAGAGAGAGAAAGAGAGTGTGTGTGTGTGAAAGAAAAAGAAAGAGATATTAGATTTATATTTCATAGGATGATATTATTGTTATAATAGAATATTATAATACAATGTATAATAATACTAACAATACTAATAATAAAAATAATAAATGGTGATTAAACAAATCAATTAACGTATATTAAAGAATTATATCGCCCCTCAGGGAATTCCATTATATAACTAAACCATATAGTATGAGAAAAAGGGAGAGATTTATTATATTATATATAAAACCCGGAAAATAAATAATAGAAATGAATACACAAAGAATATTACATTTATGAGGGAAAAATTCACCATTCTTCCTAGAGAAGAAGAAATTAACTTGCTTTTGCTTATTTCGAAGGAAGGAGAACTTGTATATTGTACATGTAATATTCTTTGTGTATTCTATACATATATTTATACTCTCCTTTATTAAGATTTAAATCCATTGCAGCTGCGATTGGTTTCTTATAGTTATATAAGTAAATATACACATATACAACAATTCAGGGATGGATAAACAAATCTATTGAGTGCATAAAAATAGAACAACTAGAAAAATTTTAATTTACGGGGAAACAATTAGTGACAAATAGGAGTAACTAAGCGTGTAAAGAGAGTGGAGGGGGAGAGAGAGAGAGAGAGAAAGAAAGAGAGTGGAGGGGAGAGAGAGAGAGAGAGAAATAAAAATAGGTGGGTAGGGAAAGAAAGGGTATTTCTACAACTGACAGTAAATAACATGGGTAATATGTGCTCTCTCTCATCTAAAGCAGTAAACTGAGGAGGTATCGAGTAAGTAGTTCAATACTCATTCTTCAAAAATGAAAAAAAATTCTTCAAATCCTTAAAAATGGTAGTAAGCTAGCTTGGCTGGGGAGGAAAGATAGTGGTATAGAAAAGGATGGTGCCCGAATATTAANAAGAAAAAAAAGATGTAAATGATAAGGGAGCTGGTTTCAACAAGCAGTACACCGGTAAGAGAGATTCAAATGTGTTCCATAGACTAGCAGTCCCCACAAACACTTGCTGCCAGTTCAAAGGCTTCCTACCAGATGGCTCTAAAGACCTTGGAGGGGTGTGTATAGCTCTGGGGGGGTTTACAATAGCCCTCGCCAAGAGTGGTTCGGAAAGAGGAACCAATCGAAGGGGGTCTGCTGAGCTGGCTTTTTATACAGCCGCCGCCGGCAGCGAGCGCTCTGCTTCCCTCAGCGCTTTTTATAAGGAGCAGCCCTCCCACACCACCAGAGCGCCACTTGATTCTATTCCAAGGGATAGGGAAGTCTAGTGTCAGGGGAGGAAAATAAAAGTCCACAAACCAGCAGAAGACAAAACTGTATGCCCCAGTGAAAACAATTCCAGAATTGGAAAAGTTAAAATATAAGGATCAAAAAAAGTTTTGAAATATATTTTAAGTAAAAGAAGCTTACAGTCTACCTGTAACCCAATGATAAAACCTCCTGGAAATTTCGCAATGAAAGGTATGACCAGGATGAACTAAGTGATTTCCGAAGTCAATAAACATACAAATAAACTATTATACAAATGGAGAGGTTTTTTTTTTTTTTTTTTGACGTAGATATTAGATTTTTTTTTTTGTTGGAGTTCGATCAAGGTACACTTTCCAAATAGGTTGTCACCCACTCCTATAAGTCCTACTGCCAATAAAGAATTCAGTTTTTATTATATTGTATGAAAATTACTTTAAAAAATAACACACTTTGTAAATAGAACGAATATAACATAAAAATTGGTTTATTTCAACTCTTGAATTCACAATGTGTTCCTTTTATGGTTAAGGAATACATGGATGGAGGTTCGCTGGCCGTCGAAGTATTATGCTAGAGAAATTAGTCAGGGTTTCGACCAGGATCAGAAAAAAAAAAATACTCCAAAATTGTTGGCCAATTATTTCATTATTGCCGACGTTTCGACTTAACGAATAAGCCATCATCAGGGCGATAGTGATGTCTGGAGATCTCTTCATATAACACTATCGCCCTGAAGATGACTTACAATTTAAGTCGAAACGGCGACAATAATAAAATAATTACCCAATAATTTCGGAGTTTTTTCGTTTTTCTGATACTGGCCGAAACCCTGACTAATTTCTACAATTAAAGAATACAGTATTATAAAGGTTAACTCAATTTCAATACTAAAACATACAATATATATATCNTTCAGGTGCCTCTGTCTATATATATGCATAAAATAAGAACAGGTAGGAGAAGTGTGCGTGTGCGTGAGCGTGTGTATGTGTGTCTACAATTGAAAAAAAATAGAGGTTGTACACCTTTGCCCAGAAAGAAGATGATAAAGCGACATATATAGTTGGAAACTATCAAACCTTAAACGGGATGGAAAAACTTCATTCGTAAAGAGAAGACGGCTGAGGGAAAAAGGACAGCTGGTCCCTGACTGCCACCAGCTGCGTGCCTCTTGCAATACTCAAAACACGGAATCCCAACGAATCTCATTCCGAACCAACCAGCGGATTCTAAAATGAACGGCAAGTATGCAAAGTCCCCGGGGGAAATAAGCCTTCATAATTTATTCGACCATAACAAACCACACTGTCTCATATCTACATTAACTACGTGGATGTACGTAATCGCTCTGTGTATGACCCATTCGTTTTTCCGAGTTTAATACTCTCCGTACAAGTATAGCCACAGAAAGAAAAACTTCCAATAAAAAAGATTAAGTAAAACCAATATGTTGTTCAATGGAGGATTTACAAAATTAATAGAGACACTAAATTTCAACAAAGACCAATACAGAATTTATAAGAATTGCTTGAGTAATGATTATAAGGTAAATGACGGCAGAGGAAGATCTCCTGTGAGTGTAACCATTCTGGAATTATGACCTATATAAAATTACAGACACCACAAGGAAAGACACTTATCGAATCCATAAATTTCCGAGAGCGGCGACCGGGAAAGAGAAAGGTCCGAAGGTAAGACCTCAATGATAGAATGAGGAGAAATTACTCTCTAATAAATTTTAACACATTTCATTTTAGGAATATTATCCATTCCCTCTCGCCCTTTCTAGTTTTTCGGTACTCGACTCTAGACGAATTTTCCCATATCGAAGGAATCAAACTTGATTCTACGTATACATATCACACACAAACCCTTTAATACCCTTGTACTTTTTTACGGGCTCAAACGTCTGCATTTTTTTTAAATAATGGTATCTGTTAAAAAAAATTCGGTAATTCAGGTTTTTTATGCAACCTGTGTGAGAGTTTTTTAATGGCTGAAATCGGTCGAGGAGTAAGAGTGTTTAGTACACCAAAAATTATAATTTATTATCTAAGTTATTATTAGTGTTACGATAAAAACGTATAGAAGAAAATAGTAAAAAAAATGTAAATTTATTACATCCATGTTTTATAACATACAAAAAAACTCATAAATAGGCTTAATGCTGAAAAACCATAAAATAATGGATATTCGGTGGAAATCGGTTAGGGAAAAGGTGAGAGGTTAAACGGGTGACCATAATTTATAATCGTTCATTTGTAATTCTATAAATCATAAATGAACGGTTATATGTTTCAAAGAATTGTAAATATTCTTCGCTGTTATCTGAGTAACCAAGAATTAAAGAATGCAGTAGGTACCAAACTTTATTTCCTGAGAAACAAGAAGCGAGCGCTTCTCTCACTGTCCTTCCCCAGCCTACAGCTTTGTTGTCTTACTATTTACCAATCATTTTTCTCAAAGGCTGTAGAATTAAATTTCGTCAATTCCTGTTACTTATATCAATCTTTAATTAAAAATGAGAAATTATGCAGCTCTTACGTGAGGAACCATAAATATATCATTTTTATGTACGACTGCATGATATCATATTCTACGGCTCTTAATATGAGTATATGTACCCGCCCAGTATATCAACGAGGGCATATGAAGCAATTATTCCTCCAGCTCAAGCTCGCAAAAACCAATTACATTTTGTGTAAAGCTAAAAAAATATTTAAATATCTGGTACTAAACTAAAACTTTCAAATAACGTTTTTAAAAATCGCGAAGGAAAAATCACAATAGTTCAATATTCTTTGAAAAATTCCCTACCGAAAAAAGTATATTTTATTAAAAATAAATATTGAGTTATTTATTAAATAATGATTATATTTATGGTTTGTAATCCCACGTTAAATTTTAAACCAGAAAAGCAAAAGGAGTCAGAAAATAAAAATAAAAAGCAGGAGTTCCGGCTGAGGTAGTGAGATTTTTTTTTTTTTTGCTCTCTTTGCATTCCTGTAGATCCATTATTATATTTCGCTGAACGCAGTCCTCCTCTCTTTGATAGATCCTCAGCGATTTCCAGCTCGCTTAGTTTATTTATTCTGTTCAACTGACGCTTTCACCTGATGGGTTTTAATGACTGGTAAACTTCAATTTTTAAAAATTATTTTCAAGTTCATCAAATAAAAGTTTTTTGTCGATTGCTTTGGGTTCCGTTAGGTTTATATTAACATTTCGTATCAGATTAAAAAGGATTACTAATTTGACATAGACTGCATGGCACTTGATGTAATGCAACATCCCTTGTATGCTTTAAAATTATATTTCGAAGCTAAATATCTATTTCATATAACTAATGGAATCTAGTGATGGGAGGAGAGCCACAGGGACAAGGATCTCAGTAGGCCATTCCACCCCTAAAGAATTCCTGTCTGCAGGGTGGAAGGGATCTCGAGCCTTCGAAGGCCCTCCTAATGAATTTCCCCCTCATCCCCTCCTTTTCTCTCCTGTTCCATCCCCTTCCCTCATTTCGGCCCGTCAATTAGCCGACAATTTGTTGGCCTTTCGCTCGGGAGAGAAGAGTGCCCCCCACCACGCCTATTATAGGCGGTCTCTTCAAAAAAGGACAGGGGAGGGGTGACTCCAACCCTGACATCCAGGATTTCCCCCTTCTTCTCCCTCGTTACAGTTAAGCCGCTAAAGATTTGTAAAATTTCTTATAGCTAACCGGCAAATATATTGATTTACTTCGCTAAGTGCCCATTGGTGTATTAGTAATTAGTGCTTATGTCAATTAAGCACATTTATTGAGACTATATTGGAAATATGAAATTTACAAATGTTCTCTTCAGAAACCATATTCTTTAAAATAAAGTATTTATTAGAAGAAATTCAAAGGGAGCCAGAAAAAAAAAATCTTACTACCCCAGCTGGGAATAGATCACGGGTCTCCTACTTTCTAGGCGAGCTAAACTAGAGAGGCAGTCCTCTATCCCACCATTTCTTGTAGAAAATTTAACGTTATGTAATCACATACCACAATTAATTTCATTATTTAATAAAGTATTTGTTGTTTATTACATCTTCTTTTGTTTCTGTTCTCGATTTGAACATTCGAACGCAAAATCCATTCATGTAAATTAGAGAGAGGACGTCCTGTCCCTAAGTTCACATTTCCATGACTGAGGAGAAATATAATTTTTCAGATACACAATGTCAGAGGTAAAAGGGTGGGGGGAGAAGGTACAAGGCGGAAGGTACAAAGGGAAAGCGGGGAAACTTCTTCACGAATCCCATATGTGTGTGTGTATATATATATGTGTGTGGTATCCCTGAAGTTATTTAAATTTAATTAATATGTGCTTGTAAGTTCTCTACAAGCCACAATTTTTTAAATAAATAATTGTGGCTTGTATAGAGCAATATATTATACAAATGAATAAAATTCCTCCTTAAAATGGCTTATTTATTGACATGGAACAGAGTTTGCCGAAATAAATGTGGATAAAAATTAATTAGAAGGAGCTACAAAGTTATTCCGGGACTCTTAGGAGGCAGTTAATTAAAGCTAATTAAACTCAAATCCAACTCAGACTCAGAAGTTTGACTCGACTACTTCTGAAGCCAGATAGATTTAAAGTTAAACAAACTAGCTAAATACCTTAAGGATTAATCTTTTAAACAAAATAAACTTAATGTTGCTAACAATTTTTTATTATTTTCTTTTTTGTAAAATATCTTATGCTATGGAGCTATCGAGGTTGTTTTCACGACAGATTTCTTAAAAATTTTTCTATAAATACCCCCTCCTCCACCCAAAAAAAGATATGTATTATATATATTCCTAAACTCTCTAAGGCCACAGTCTTAAGTAAGTCTCACTTTTAAGAGATATTTGCCTCTATATTATAATACTGCTTTTAAAAGTTCGTTCGTTAATAATTAAAATCAGGAATATAAGATAAGGAGTTTGCCACGTTTTATGGGCTTTGAAGTTAATGTTCTTGTAATTATGCCTGAACGACTTCTCTTGGAGAAACTTGTATGACATCCTAGAGATGTTAGAGGTTGTAGAAACCCCTGTCGAAATTGTTGACAGATCTTCTTCTCGATGACGATGACACTAAAAGAAGAAGAAGAAGATAAAGACTTAGAAGAACTAGATGACTGGTCTGATGTTGTGGCAGCGGCTAACATGGGTGTAGGTCCGAATGCAGGGGTCTTACACGTGAAGGAGCCAAGGATTCGTTGTAATTCCCCGATAAATAAGTAATGCAATCCGCTCTCCCCTCCTCTTAGTCATTACATTCCAGCCAAAATATAAGTAGTAGTAAACTAATATCAGTATAAAGCCTAATAACATAATTACCTTTTTCTTTTTATATTTTAAAAATATGCCTAGAAAGAAAAGAGGAGAAAGAGAAGGAATATATCCCTTGAATTTCAATTCATAAATATTTTTCAAAGTTAACATTTTTTAAAAGGAATATTATAGGTTATTAACACTAAATGATTACATTTGACACCTATTTTGTTCTATAAATTTTTTCTGTCCTCTGACAACCTGGAAGATTATGTCAATTTTTCAACTTAGTTTTTTTAAATCTCCTCTCCTTTTCACCTCAATTGATTTGAGTCATAAACTCATAAAACAGTAAGTAAAAAAATTTTTTTTTCATCAGATTTCTCTGTAGATATTTAGGAGATAGAAATAATTTTTTTTTTTAAATATTTCTTTCGTGTGATTTGCCATTGCTAAACTCGGCTTTATGTTCCCCCTTCGACAGGGAGTTTTGGATATGGCGCGTGAAAATCCTCATATAACTGAGTAATTATCTCCATGGGAACGCGCTGAGCGAATCAACGTTATCTCCTGCCAGCATGTGATAAATGTTTATTGCAGGGGTCATGCAGTGGGGAACAACACGGTCAGCGAATCTCGTCTCAAATGTAGAATTTCATTGTATTCTAATATATTTATAATATAAATATAATTTTACCGTAACAACCTCTCATATCCCGTCAAAGAATTTGACTGGGTAGCCATTGTTTTTCCCAACTATAATTGTTTTATATCGATATAGAAGCTATATCGTGAGCACATATCCTAAATATATCTCGTTATCTCCGTGATCAAATTTTTGTTGAGGTATAATAATATGTGCACTTGAAGTAGCGTGAACTTATGGTGATTATTTTTTTTTCACATCCTATAATATACGAGACCTGAAGTCTGGAGGATAATTTCTTCAAGTATTGTAAGTTACTAAAAATTGTAATGTTACGCCAGTTAATAAACAGACAGTTTAGGAGGGTAATTTTACTGAAATTAAAAAAAAAAATCAACGAGCATTGATTTATTTATTATTACTGTTTGTTTTTTTTAATACTTATTCTCCGTCCTAAACATAATTACTTTTGGGCGGAACTGTGCCCTTCTCTCCGTTAGTTGAGAATATGTTAATAATTAACAACACAAGCTCTCTTCCAGGAGACAGGAATGGTCTCGCTTGAGGGTCCCCCCCATTCCAGGGCCTGGAGCGGTACATTCCAGGGCTAGATGGCTGGCGGGGTTCGCATAGCACCGCACATAGAACGGCGGCTTTCTTGGGGCCCAGGACCCCACATCCCCTAAGAAATACTGAATTAACCCCCTGGCTTATTGCGATAGTATTCCCACCATCTAAATTATTCGGTCAAGTCTTAGTTGACTTGGTATGTAGTGCTATGGAGTTCATGAATCTCTTAAAACAAAAACAAAAAAAAAAAAATGCCAACACAAATCTTGTAGTGAAGTCCTTTCTTTACTGAAGTGAAACTGTAAGGAGTAAATTTATATATTCCACTGTTAAATTTGGTAACTATGTTTAATAAAGTAAAGAAATATAAATCATCTATACTATAAATGCAAGGGAATAATATAAAAAATCTTACTACTTCAGCTGGGACTCGAACCCAGATCTCCTGCTTGCCGGGCTGAAATTAATGGCTGCTTGCCACCGAGGCTGTGCAAAATTAATATGGGATTAAATACCACAACAAATACAATATTTAAATAAATCATTTATGTTTTTTCAATAAAGATACTAGTTAAATTATATCTAACGCTTCTCGGTCCCAAAATTATAAATACAAACATGTTAATTAATACAAAAACTTTATTTCGATAAATGAGGATATGTTGGTGGATTATTTTCGTATAGGATAGAAGAAAAGATACTTTCTTCCTGCTTTATATATGCCTTCATTGAGCTACCGGTTTCGAAACTTAAGGCTTGCCTAGGAGTACCCCTGCCTCTCACACTCTTGAAGACAGCCTGATGATGATGCTTGTGTATTGAAATGTATTGTGGCTCAGTACAGGACTATAAAGCAGGAAGACATCATATTTTCTTATATAATATACAAAAGTGATAGCTTTCCTATGAATGGATTCTTCGTTGCACTTCACAGACACATGCACTGTGTTTTGAACATAGACACAGTATGCTCAAAATTTTAAGAAACACACACACACTAATAAAGCGAAATGTTCTTCTAGCCTTAAATAAAATCAAGCTATTCCCTTTGATAGATCGATTTATGCGACTTAGCAAAATGTCAAATAAAGGAGTAATTAATAATGTGTAATCCGTTTCTAAATTTATGTGTGTGATTATTTGCTTAATTACTAAATTAATGGCTGAAAATGTGCTTTCAATTCTGGAATTTTGTGGCACAACTAATATTTTTCATGAATGAATATTTCATTGAAGATCATTTTAAATAATTTAAAACTAAATCAGATTCATGTTTCTGTTAAATGTAATGAGAAAATAGTAATTTTCGAAACAATATCACGTATGTTGTGTAAACCAAAAGGCCTGGGAGCTAACTTTTAATTTTGCAATGGCTGAAAATTGGTGGTTTGCCGACTGTTTGCGAGCGCCCACTAACTGGCAGGCCTTGATTANTTATATAATTTCTTTATATAATATAATTTCCAATTCAAAAGTCATAAAGGTAACAGAGTTTGGATTAGCTTACAAATAAAGTCGACTAAAATTTATTCTGTAACAAGAGCGCCTCCAAAGTTTACAACAAATTTAAGAACGAAATTTTGTAATAAAATTGTTAGGGAAAATAAACATTTATGTTTTGCAATGTTTAACTGTATTTCATATAATTAAAATGGAAACCGAAGAATAAAATCTATCATCTGCTGAGATGAGGATGTCCCGGATATAGCTTAAGGTAAATTACCTGGGTTGACCCCTAATAAGGGAAAGTTCGACTCTAGGGCGAGGATTGGCAAGGAAGGAGAGAGAAATAACAGTGACTCATCGTGACACAGAGACAGGCGTCTGGGCAAAGCAGAGATTTGGAAGGGAACCTAGCGAAGAGTAGGTAGCACATATGACAGTAGGAATAGATGTTCCATATAACACAAGCCCACGGCAAGTTTCACAGTGCCAAAAAC
>KZ808061.1:248300-267445 GCA_000696205.2 Oncopeltus fasciatus | reverse complement strand
TATAAGTATATTCATTAATTTAACTGAAATTCAAAATCAAAGTGTCAATATCAGATGACTATTAAGTGTTCACTAAGCTTACGCAGTTTCGTATATTTTTTTTTCATGCGTTCTTTTACGAATGATTAAGAAAGGTTTTTTTTTTAAGTAGCCCATTAATACGACTTTAGAGAACTGAGCAGCCCTTTCACCAACCAACATCTCACAATAGACACTCTAATTGCAATAGATCACCTCAACGAGAAATGTGGCAAAGTGACACTTAAATGGATACCTAGTCACCGCGGAATTTCAGGCAATTAGAATGTGGACGTACTAGCAATGAAAGCGATAAAAGATGGTGAGATGTACTCAAAAGTCACCTTGAATGATGTAAAAGCGCTAGTTAAAAAATTAGTACTTAATATGGTGGTCAATCAGAGACAAGTTACGCGAGGTCTACTCCGAGGGTATGGTCCAGTTTCATGTCAACTGACCGTAAGAGAGAAGTGGTATTAACCAGACTAAGAATAGGACACACAAGACTTACTCATGGCTATATAATGGCAAAGGATAACCCATCTATTTGTGAGGTCTGTGGACAACTTCTTACCATCAAAAATATATTTACAGAGTGCCTGAAATATAAAGAAACAAGGAAAAAATATAACTTAAATGGTACCCTAGACGAAATTCTATTGGATGACGATAAAGTCATCGACTCTGTAATGAACTTTCTGAAAGAGGGCAGGCTATTAAATCTTATCTAGATGCATTTTCAGTATGCTTCTTTTCCATTCTCTCTCGATTTTCTCTTTCTTATAAATTTCATAGTTTCCAAGCAAAATGAAATAGCTATGTCCATCCACACAATTACTATTTGCATTAACAATTCATTATACCTCACCATGACCTATTGCTAAGAAATTATTCTTTTTGAAAATATCATCCCACTACTGAAAATATTTCCCTGGCGTTAATGACTAATGGTTCACACGCCAGTAAGAAAAAAAAAGAAAAAAAGAGAGAGAGAGAGAGAGAGAGAGAGAGAGAGAGAGAGAGAGAGAGAGAACTGAGCTTAAGAAGTCCTAGTTATCATACCTTCTATTATACGTCTTCATTGGTTTCTGCAAACCATCTTCTGTTGCAAGCCAACGGAAGATGGTTTGCAGAAACCAATGAAGACGGATAATAGAAGGTATGATAGTTCTATATTCATTGGTAGTGATAATAACCCTTTAGATTAAGTCCTAGTTAGACTATTTCACGGCTGAGAATTTCATTTTCCTCAATGTAACATAACACCATTGATTGGATTGAAACTGGATAGGAATAACTGTCAGAGAACATGGTGGCAGGTTGAAGGTTGTACGTATAATCCTCACCATAACACCAGCACAACATGTGCAACATATGTGGATATAGCAATTCAGAGGCATAAATGATTACGTACAGTATGAGCAGACAGCAAAAACTCCACTTTCCTGTTACTTTTCGATATTAATATAGAGCTTTTGTAAAATAATTGTACAATCTTTAAAACAGTTGATTATACTTAAACTTTTGGGTTTTCATTTGCTATAATGCACAAATTCTTCACTAATTGTCCAATTTTCCCAGCGCCCTTCGATATTATACACCAAACTCTTCTGATACTACATCGCTACATGTCCTCGGGAAGCAGATTAAAAATAAATAAAAACCCCGTCAGAAAAAGCTGTGAAGAGAAAAGACAGTTCTTCCTCAGGGTTCAGCTGCCCCCCGTGTCGAATGTTTTGACTGACCTCTGACCTCGGTCCAGCAAGGGGGACTCTCCCCCCTTCCAGAAATATCAAAATGCAAATACACTGTCAAAGCACAAATTGGCTGATACTCCAGGTGATACCCCTCGTCCCCTGACTTCACGCTTCAATAGCTAATCTGCAATGAATGGAGTGAAAATCTGTGAATCAGATCGAGAAAGGAGGGGAAAAGATAGTGGTCATTTCCCTGTAGAACTCTACCAACGTCTTTTTTTTTCTTTTTTTTTAGCAAGCAGCAGACAGATAGAATGTAACAACATTTTTTTTAGAACTCAGTAGAAAAATCCATAGCGCACAGATTACCAAAGCTAAGTGAATTTTTCCGGGCCGTTATTTTTGAACGCTGATTTTTTGAATTTTATTTATAGTGTTAGCTTCCCTTTCAATCTCTTAGGGAGGGATCTACAGGTTGCCACCCTATTCTAAACCACCTTAGCTACCCTGGTGCCCCGAACGCTGATTTTAAAGCTGCTACTAAGTACAGTAGCGTTGAACAAATGAGCAATGGAGGCTTGAGAGAATTTTTTAAATTAAAAATGGTGGGTTTTTAGTTGATCTTCCACTAATTAGCTTTATTATTCATTCACATACTCATTTTTGTTACTAACTTACCAACTTACTATCTAAAATAGTTATACTACCTAATTACCAGAATAAAACTGGAAATCATTACCTAAATGCTCATTTCTTCCAGTTTACATCGCAATTTGACACGGTTATGTGTTCTATTTCCATTTTTGTTTTCAGATATTGTTGAATTTTATTTTGTTTATGGAATATATCGGTCTTTAATACTCGAAAGCGGTTTAAATGCAATTTAGACCAGTAAACCTCAGTTTCGATGGTAAAATTTTCCAAAATATCGTAAGATCATAATCATTTGTGCAAAATTAAAGACTATACCTGTCCTAAAACATTTTCTTTCAAAAGGCGGGTGTTCACTGAAATTGATTTAATTTATTAGCCACATACATTTTGAAATTGATCACTTAATATCAACTTCTAGGCTGTTAGTTTCTCTGAGAAAGTTCCTCTTTAACAGAAAAAAAAAATTAAATTTAAAAAATGCTTTATTTGTGTTTTATGTTTAAAGTCAAAAATTTTTTTCGCACAAACCTGATTTTTTTATATTATTTTTATTTTTTAAATNGCTGAGCTGCAGGCCTTAAGTATTACCTGAAGCCTAGACGTCTTATATTTGGTCCTAGGCCTAAGACAGTTTTCAGGCCAATTGGATCAGGGTATATTTGATCTACATATTTTATTATATCTCACTCTCTGATAAAAGACGAAAGTGTACAACTTTTTACAGGTGAATAGCTGTTTGCTGAACATAGAGTATTATATTAAAAAATCAAAAAATTAACTAAAGAAGAATGTATGTTTTTTCTAGAAAGTTGTGATTGGCAAAACTTATTTTTAAATGTTAAAAATATAGTAAACTAAATAAATAAACTAATTACAAATTAATTTGAATTACATATTAATTTTAGAGCGAAATTTTATGTTTAATTCGTAAACATTTATTTTATACATTGATTATAATGTTCTATTAGTAGGATATGTATTGGGAAATAATTTTATTATTTTTTAACAAGAAGATAAGAATTATTTCAGTATAAAGTAACATTTATATCCATGTCGTTTAAACAAAATAATTTTATGTAATGTTTCTATGAATATAAATTTAATGAGAAATAACTATTACAATGAGAGCTCACACTCGATTCACATTGTCCGTGTTTTATTACTTATGTGTAGCTTATGATTGTGAATGTTTTTTTATGCATGCTATTATTTTTAAACCAACTTTTATTTTGCCTACATATTTATATGTATATTAAACATATCTATATATGTATGTTATATATGTATATGTATAAAATATTAACATATTTCTTTATCTATATATAGGTAATTGATTAAGTTGATATTGACAAATAAATAATAAATTTTATTACATTCTTGGATCAGTGTGAAATCAACGTTTTACTTCTATGTTATATGTTTACCCTTGAGGAAATAAATTTTTTATCTTAATTTCGTGGCAATTCAAAAATATCTTTGATTTTTCAACAATCAAACAAAAGAGAAGCTAAAACTGTGTACCATTCGGAATTTTACATACACTCACTCTTTTATATTGTCTAATGAATACCTTTCTATGTGATTACGATTAATCGTTCAATTTAAGCAGATAGAGGGACGAAGGATTTTAATCCACAGTGCCGATGAATGAAATGACCCCGTTACCTATACAAGACATATGTTATGAGATAACTTGTTACGATTCTCTTTCGGTGTTCCACAGAAAGAAATGCTCGATCGATCGGTACTTGGAAGTGCACTTGCATCTTGACAAGTACTTAGTTCCAGATTTGGGTGCATCTTCCTTTCCAAGTTTCTAGGTGCTGCCTGCAGACTCTCCGACAGACCGTTGGCCGTCCTCGGTCCCCTCCCAGAGATAATCTGTGGGGCAGGACGGGGGAAGTCAAGGGTGCCGCGGACAATGCCGGACCTGGATATTCCATACTTCCCAGGGCTCACCTGTCTCTCCTGCACACTGTAAATAATCCACATTCATAGTCTGCTTTCGTCGCCAGCCACCGGAACGCACCGTCCAAGCTGATTTATTTAAATTTCCTCAAAACCCCTACGTCACTCTAAGAATTCTTGCTCAGGGCGTCTCCTCCATTTTGACACATCTCATAACTCATATTCTTGGTTGAATTTAAAAAAAGGGGTATTTATAAGGGGACCAAATTTTTTTATCGTAATATCTTCGTTGTTATTTAAGTTACAAAACAAAAACTTAATGAACAAATTAATAGAACAAAACTAGTAAAAAGTAATTTTATAACGATCATGTTTTATAACATTTTGAAGAAAAATTCTTAATAAAAATTTACAAATGTCACTATATTCTTGGGCACAAAGCTTAGTGTTCATATTATTTACGCATATTTCTCTCTTCGGCTTGTAAATTAAATATTGTAATTTTCTTTTAATTATATAATTTACACTGATGACCTAATGATACATGGGAAATCTGCTTAGATACGCAATTCTCGTTTGGCTGATTTTCCCTGGTTGACTGTATAGATATCTAGAAGCAATATGTAAAGCAAATTATAGCTGAGGACAGCATGTAAGCCAGCCAACTGCGCTTGCCAGCTGGAACCTTTGACCTCCAGATGCCTTCAAATACTACAAACTGGCTTTTCCTTTCATTTCCCAGGGACGACCTGCCAAGGCCAGTTGCCAACCTTGTGTGTGTCTGGGTACACAATCTTCTTGCGAGGGGCTAAGACGCCACGTCCAAGTTGACTAGTCAACAAGGAATCCCACCTCATTCTCAGTTCTGTCGCTGAGCTCTGAGACTCAGAATTGGATCTGAAACTCGTCACTTAGCTATTCTAAAGTACTACTAGAGAATATTATTCTGATGAAAATAAGAAATTCATTGGTTAGCCTCAATTTTCCAAGTTGTTTATAATATTTAAAAGACTCTTTTCATCCTTCCGTAGGTGTAAAATTTCAGGAACTGTGAAAAGTGGACTGTTATCGATGCATATAGACGAAGAGTTTTTTTAAGCACTTAGAATAATACAATATACACTTCTTTGAGGAATTCCGTCCAACTAACCTCCTGCTGTAGGTGTAAATTAGCCCATTCTTACTCGGATTATCTCACATCCTAGGATACTTAGTTTATGCGAACTATATGTCCATTGAATCATTATAACAGAATGGAATATTTGCAAGGAACACTAATCGATTGGCTCTTTCGATTTAGCTATCCATAACAGTTACTAATAGTTCAATATCGTGTAAATATATATATTCGTTGAATTTAAATGAAGAACAACACAAAGTAGTTAAATATTAATATACAAATATTTGGATTAAAAAAAAGTATGTAATAAATATTCAAATAGTCACTCGAAATATTTGTATGGAATCTTAAGGACTTTCACCCAGAAGGATGAAATTGCTGCAAATGGAACCAGATATTGCTGAATACTCTTTAGTGAACTCGAGATTATTACAACCTTTGTCTCCGAAATACGGAACCTCTTTGGTTTTTGGCGGGAAGGAATTAAGATGTTACCTTCCCTACTTGCTAACTCGAAGTCTGTTCGTTGACTTATCAAATTTATTGTTTTGTATACTCTTTGGCTTTAGTTACTATTATCTTGTCAATAGCGACTTCTAACAATCTTTTTCATTCTTATTTTACCCATTTTGACAAGAACAACGGCCAGCTTCCATAGTTATTTGTGTNTATGTATAAAATATTAACATATTTCTTTATCTATATATAGGTAATTGATTAAGTTGATATTGACAAATAAATAATAAATTTTATTACATTCTTGGATCAGTGTGAAATCAACGTTTTACTTCTATGTTATATGTTTACCCTTGAGGAAATAAATTTTTTATCTTAATTTCGTGGCAATTCAAAAATATCTTTGATTTTTCAACAATCAAACAAAAGAGAAGCTAAAACTGTGTACCATTCGGAATTTTACATACACTCACTCTTTTATATTGTCTAATGAAAACCTTTCTATGTGATTACGATTAATCGTTCAATTTAAGCAGATAGAGGGACTTATTGTAAACTTTTAATGCATTTCTTATTATTAGAACAAGAATAATAGGTTGCACATTTATTTTCTAATGTTTACGCTCCATATGCATGTGTGTGTGTGTGAGTGCGCGCGAATTTGTGTGTTATACTTGTATAGTGAGGATTATAGCATATCAACTTTACACCAGCTTATCAGTTATCTGAGTTCATCGGAAAACTGCTTAGTTCACGCAGCTCCTGTGTCTAGGACTCCTACTACATAGGAAAGGAAGTAAGGCAATACCCAGAAAATGGTTCATGAGGAGGTTATTAAACTTTAAAGGGTTATTTTCACCACCAATGAATATAGAACTATCTATTATCCGTCTTCATTGGTTTCTGCAAACCATCTTCTGTTGGCGAGCGCTTTCGGACATTGTCCATCTGCTTGGCTGAATACATGACAGTTGAATACAGACAGTGACAGTGACCACATGTATTCGGCCACGAGGATGGACAATGTCCGAAAGCACTCGCCAACAGAAGATGGTTTGCAGAAACCAATGAAGACGGATAACAGAAGGTATGATAGTTATTACACTTTGTTCAGAACTGTATAAAATAAATATGGTTGTCAGAACTCTCGTCATATTTTCTTACAGTTATTCTCTAATAAAAACATTTTTTTTTCCCCTTTTACTTTTTTTTTTTTTTTTTTTACGGTTATGAAACTAGTTAAATTCCAAACTGAATTCATTCTGATGGAATATATTTAGAAAGATAGTTAATTTCAGATTTAGGAATTCCAGCATGAAACACCTTTCATGCTATTCATGTACAAAAAACAATAAATGACTAATTTGATGTTAGGAGGGTTGCGGACAACAAGAGGGGAAATATGTTCTGCACTAAGGGAGCGGAGGAGGGGGAAGAATAGCTCAGTAAGAGTTAATTTTGTCTTTCATTGATAACTTTTTTTTTCTGTTTAGAAATGTATTTCAGGTGTTATCGCAGACACACACGCACACGACATATCCGCTCGTACTCTACGTATTGCCTGAAGCACTCAATGTCTTGTGGAGTGCACTCCTTCTCGCTGTGATTTAGATAACACCCCAGAAGACAGGAGCCACCCCTAAGCACTGTTGCTAACTTCCTGCCAAACACACACCCCCTCTCTCAACCTCTTCCTGCTTCCTCTCGCCCTTCAACCCTCTGCTTCTCACGCCAACCCCCCGGCCGGATGTCCTTTCCCGACATCTCTTGCGGCACTTCTTACCGAAATAATGTAAAATGAAGCACAATACGGGATAATAATTTGTTTTCATTCTCATCGAGTATAAAAGTGAAAGATTTTAGGTTATTTTATAATTATAAATACATATGCATATCGTCAATATTAGCAATTACTAAGAACGTTAAAATACTAATCATCTAGTTAAAAAATAAATTTAAAGAATTCTATATTTATGTTAACTCTAATGATTAACTACATATCCATAGCCTTTTTGTTAAACTTAAGAAAAAATTAGCATTCCTTTGAAATGACGTGCATTTCCGATCATCTAATTGACAGAAATCTCTTCAATGACTTTACAGGTGTGATAGAGAGATGTACTAATCAGTCGGTAAGTCATTCGCCTACTTGTTCACGACTGATAAGCGGGTATAAGACCTACTTATTCACGACTGATTTTTTAGTTGTTTTTTTTTTTTTTACAGTAAATAATATTATTTGATGTTTTTTTTGTTGGGGTTCGGTCAAGGTAGATAAATAAAAAAAATTAAAATTTAAAAAATGTGTATTTCTTAAATTATTTGCCAACGTTTTGGCTTACATTGTAAACCATCTTTATAATAGTCTTGAAAATGGCTTATAATGTAAGCCGAAACGTTGGCAAATAATTTAAGAAATACACATTTTTGTTGCAGATATTTTTTTTTTTTAAATACACCTTTTTCTAATTTTAATTTTTTTTTTTTTTTTTTTTTTTTTTTTTTTTTTTTTTTTTTTTGGATCTACCTTTACCGAACCTTAACAAAAAAACATACTTATTCTAGGAGTACTCAGCCCCTGGAATGACTGCCCCAACTTCACCTACAGCCAATGGGAGTGAGCTGAGCTGCAGGCCTTAAGTATTACCTGAAGCCTAGACGTCTTATATTTGGTCCTAGGCCTAAGACAGTTTTCAGGCCAATTGGATCAGGGTATATTGGAATATAGGTATGGCGATGTAACTAAACTGGCCATATGAGAATACTAGTGAGAGCTGTCCGGAAATGCTAAGACACATAATTCACAGTAAATGTTATATTTTATTGTTCTACTCGTATGATATGGCCAACTATTTTATATAAAAGAGCTCACCATCATAGATTAGAAAAATTAGTAAATTATTGAGCGTACTCTTGTAATCTGATGAGAGTGTGAATAATTCAGAGGGTTTTCTTCTGTTTGATTTAAGACATACATGGGTTTAGGTAGATACATATATAAAACACACACACACAGATATATATTCCTTAATAGGAAATAAACTATCGTAATCGACCAATATAATAAACGTACATAATCTTGAATTCCTTAAACTGCTGAACGTATTAATAGAATTATCCTGATTGAGTATCTCTGCAGAATATCCTCATTGCACATGCACACTATGCAAGATAAGACATTGCTACAGTCTGGGAAATTGATTTTGTCTCTATAAAGGTTCCGATAGATATATTTGATAACTGATATATTCAATTAAGATATACCGGTGGTAACAAGATACAGTTTTAATCTCACACACATAGCTTGGATGACAGGAATTCTGTAGTAACTGTGTTACTCCAGTTGTTCCGAGACGTACGACTTGTACTTGTTCACAGCCTCGCACTGAATCGGCTTTAGAACCATTCCCCAGGTCTGAGAGAAGGAATCCATAGAGAGTCATAATAAATACAGTTGGCGTGCGAGGGTACGGCCCAAGTGAATGAATAATAAATGAGCTAGCCGATCTCTTGCTCTATTGGCGTTATTAGCTGAATTGGCCCCGGGCTGCCGACGGCTGATTGGTCGAGATTGGACACCAATAGACATTTCTCTCTTTAGACCACTCACAACTATGCCTTTAATGGAATATTTTATTTGTACACACTGTTCGCTGCTATCAAGTATGACCTCAGCTGTATAAGATATCGATATTTTTTTTTTCAGAACTATTCTCAATGCGATTTCAGCGGATGTCATGAGCTCAAATAAAATGTTATAGAAATAATTATATATTTTTTTAAACAATAATATAAAAAGATATCTTAGTAACTTTGTGATTTTCGTGCTAAGCTTCGAAAAGCATAGTTCCCTAGTATCTTGCTGTACCGTACTCTGTAGGGAAAGCAAATTTACATGGTAGAAGACACATGTCGAACATTACCTGCTCAAGTGACCTGGTCCAAAGAAGGCTATAACATGTGAAACAGGTTATAACATCCATTAGCTTTAACAGATGACAGTGGTATACCCTCGGCATCTCTAAAAATATATCCAAATTTAGTATGTGCCCCACAGTTTTAGGTTACTAAAATAAAACGGGGTTTACATGTTGATTACAGCCATTAAATTTTGCGACACATCTCAGACAGTGACATCTGGTCACTTAAAAGAAAGGTTTTTTTCAACTAGCTGTAAAAATCTCCACTTGGAAAAGGTATTTTTATGATTTTAATAGAACATTTAAATGTAAGATAATTTTGTATTTTATATGTAAGGCATTTATTTGTTTTTGAAATATGGGTTTAACTGTGTCATAGTTAGAAAAAAAGAAACCTCTTATAATAATTACAATTAAGTGAGTAAGGAAGTACTCAGAATGGTAGTAGCTTAATTGAAAATCTGAAAATAAGTTATAAATATTTTATTTGGTTGTGGTTTTTTATCCTACGTAAATTTTAAACAATTAGTGAGAGGAAATAGAATTAAAAAAATCTATCTCTAGCAGGAGATACAGGTTCGATTTTTGGCTGGGACAGATAGATTTTTTTATTATATTCCTTCTCATTAATTGTTTGAAATTAAGTTAGTTTAATTTTTCTTTTCGGAAAACATTTGACATTTAAAATATTTTACATCATTCGTCGACGAATCATCACGGAACATAATATTTAAGTTTAATAATTGTTTTTACGATTCTTTTATTTTAATAATTTATTTATTTATTTACAGTGTGTAAAATTAGAGTTTCTTGCACAGCACTGCAAAACGCTACAACGCATCCTAATCGTGATATTTTTTCAGTGAGTATTTAGCAGGCATTTAGAGGAGAGAACGATTGACGTCTCACTTCAGGAAGTGAAAATTATATTAAGAATTTTGAGACCACACCGCTCAGGAACTAATTAAGCATTTCCTACAATATATATTAAATATATCACCATATTATTATTATAATCAAATATATCATGCTACACAACATCATCATAAAGTTATCCCAATAAAGCTAGAAAACGATTATATATATATTTTAATTTAAAGTGGCTCGTCTGAAGCTCCAAAACGGAACGCTAATTGAGCCTATTTGTAGCATATTTCCCGCAAAAAAAATAAACAACGGTTTTGGTTCCTTTTGCAGAATTCACTGAAAAATGTGTGTTTCTTTTAATTTTATAATGACCTATGGCAATTAAGGTCATAAAATACTTTTTAAACAACATTAGCCTGTTGCTTAAAATAAATACGAAGTACTAAGAAGCTCCTTGGTCCCTGNATATATATATATAAGTTAAGATTTTTTTATAAGTATACGTGCTACTAAGAATATATGTCATATACCCACTAAAGTAGCCCATAACTTTGACAGAAGAGAAGGTGAAGGGTTGGGATGTCCCTTGTAGGACCCTGTGACTGTGAGAGGAGCCAGGGCGCTAAGGGCGGACAACACCCTCTCTGATCCTCTTCGGCTACAATCGGCTCACTCTTCAGCAGAGAGTGTCACCGCTAGCCCTTCCCGGTGATAGATCACCCTCATAATCAGCGGGATAGCGCGCCTAACCTCCTTGGCGGGACTGTCATTAATATCGGGCTCGGCGCTCGACAATACTCTGGCTGGAGACACCGACATTAATCAGGCAGTGTTGAGATAATTATAAACCAGCGTAGACTTCCTCCCTCTGACTGATGGCGGGAGAGGAATCACACAGCTACTCAATCCGACAAGGGGATTAGGAAATGAACGTTCTAATACTGCCTCATGCAATTGTTGCTCTTCTCTTACACGAATATGATTATTGTTACGGAATGGTCCTATCATCATGAGTGTATAATTACATGTTATCGCCATCGCTCAATTACCAAATAAACGTTAACTATTTTTCTACTGATAACATAACAAAACAACAACAACAACAAAAAACGTTTTATTGATATTAATGACATCTGTCCATTACTTGTGACTTTATCTGAGTTAAAAGTTTTAAGGATCGTAGCAGAAAACATTCATTTATGATATAATTCAATATAAAAATTGACTACTGGAATTAAAAATAAAACAATAAAATCTGAATTCGAAAATCTTATATTTAAGGCAGATATTATGGGGAGACCGTGGGACCAAAATTATGTAAAATTCACACCGGTTTCAGGAGAGAAATCTCTGTGAAACCGGCCAGTTTAACCATTTAAAAATATTCGCTCTTCACCGACTTCAGGTGGTTTGATTTAAGTTTTTCTCCTAATGTCCATATAAGATTAATTACATCGCTGGAGCATGGGCATCCAATTTTACAAATTTTATGACAATCAGTTCTCTGATTTGAGTAGTTTCATTGCTGTAGGCTATTTATTAAGGGGGCCAAGTGGTCTGCCTAGTGGTTATGGCACTGGACCTCTGATTAATACCCTGAATGAACACTAGTTTCTTCTTCCTAGACCGCCAGTTCGCAGTGAATAGTCACTGATTAATTACCTTTAAAGAGTAGACCTCCCCGACGCCTCAAGAGGAGGTGGCCAAGGGACCTCCTACTCCAGCCAGTTTAGTTAAAATACCAAAGAAGTGAATGCACTGGTATTTTTCTCCCTCTCTCACTCCCTCCTTGACTCCCTGCCTAGTCTCCTTCTTATCCTAGGATAAGGAGAAGATGGGTGCCGGATAGTCTGTCGCGGGTTAACCTGGGCTCCTCTCTGAGGACGGGTTACGTCCCGGCATAGACGAGCAAGGACTATTATTATGTACCCGTCAAAAATTATCATGTATAGAAAATGTACAGAATAATTTTTTTAAATAAAGAGTTATATATATATATATTGTTTGTTCTTCAGCGTAGCCTGGATGTCTGATGGCCCTCTCACCTTAATATCCATCTGATGACAGGGAGAAGCTGTCTATCGATATGCCTTCTGGAAGTCAACCCATTGGTGCCCACCAAGATTTTTGTAACTCAGGGGTGTTTTAAGGTTCTTTTTTTAAAAATATTTTAGTTGTTTCTGCTCTGTACAAGATCTGTTTGGACGAAAACCAGTCTGGTATGTACCGAATTGGGAATTTAATTGATTGCGATTATGGTTTGTAGGGCTTTAGTAAGGATCACGTTTATAACATACATTAGATAGAAGTCTCTGTTGCTGTCGAGATCACTCTTGCTACATTTCTTGTCGGGAGGATTTCTTGTAGTTTTTTAGTTAGTTTGACTGAAGTCCATCCATTTGTTGCCTTAATATCCTGAATGATCTAATGATGCTGTGTATGGATTGTTCATCATTGTTCGCCTGAGGTCTTGCTTTTCTTTACGGTCTTCATAATCTAATTAGATTAATAAATGTATTCATTGATAGGAGATATAGAGTCTGGATTTCCAGAAGGAGGTCGTTAGAAGCAAATCTTTCTTGAGGTTCCACTGTATTGAAGACCTTTTTTGAAACTGCAAGAGTACTGGCACAATGCTTTTGTTAAAATAAAGCGTCAAGCCCTCGCGAAGATGCGGGGTGATAGCTGTGCATAGCGTTGTCTGTTAAAGTTTTCTCTTAAAATTCTTTAGCTTCTTAAAGTCGTAATTTGATGGTTTCATTTGAGTCTCATAATGGTCCNTTAGAATATATATATATAGATTTATGGCTCTAGACAGCAAAGTTCATATTATGGAAAAAAGAAGAAAGTTGATTGAGAAAAATGATGAATTTAGAGAAGAAGAATTTGTTATGAATAAAACCACATGCACAGACAAATGAGCACAGATGACAGCTTGATAAGGAAGATCTGGAATGAGGGAAAAAGTGTGGACGATGAAGACCACGATAGAGACCAAACTTCTACTACTCTGAAGTTAGCATATCGAATGCAATCCGCCAGAGAGGTAAGATAATTCACTGGTGTATCTGCTAAGTACTGGGAGATTTTTATATTCTTAGTAGAATGACGTCACACTACATGAGAAAAATATTTTATTTCACATTTGTCAACATAAAATGTATTTTAATTTTTTTTTTGTAAAATAAATGAGTCTAATTGTAAAAAAAAAAAATTATAAACATATTCCTCCTTCAAAAATGGTACTTTACATTTAGACATTTAGATACAAAATGGGATAAAGGGGCTAAAACTTGGAATACACTGATAGTATGCAGGTTTACCCCCCCCCCCTCAACAAATAATTCTACTGTATTGAATTTCGACCATTTGCACCTTTACGAATTTAGTAACTCACTACTTCTGGACCTTATATTAATGAAAAATATACCTTTTTTTAAATTTTCTATATATGTTACTAATTATTGCAGCATTGATTTATTTACCATTTTATTTAGCTGATTTAAAAGCAAAAATTTAAAAAAAAATCCCATTGCTGAAATTAGCAAAGCGCTCAAATATATAAAATCTATTTCCTACTTTTAAGTTAGGATAGCCCTCTTCTAATCGTTTAATTTTGACGGTTCACGATCCTCGTCACTTTCAAATTGATCTTGTCAATATTTAATATGAAAAGTGAATGATTGTGTTTACTAGAGGGTTAACTATCTATTTATTAGCATATTACGTTACAGAGCTTTACATTAGAGGTGCTTCTGTATAAAAGCCAAGTTTTTCTAGATCGCTTGAAGTAAAATTTAAATCTCTTTTTTGGCTGAATCATTGTACAATACTCCAGTAATATATTATCTTTATTTGTATATTTATTGCAAAATATAGTGTAAATCTGTAGAATTTTTCCTGCAAATGGAAGTTGGAAGCCTCCCCTCTGGGCTGAGCAAAGTTGGTCCTCCGAGGCAGGATAGGGTTGTGTTTGTAAATGATTAGCGACTGAAGACAGAGCTCAAACAGCTGTTCCAACTCAAGCCAGCCCTTAAACCAACCTTGCGAAATGTCCACAAAGGGTTTGATTTGCTCCCGGGAGCTACTTTAATCTCTTATCACACTTCAACTGTCACAAGAACTTAAAATGCCGGTCCATTTTTCTTTCTTTTATACTTATTTTGTATTAGTTAAATTTAAAATCACTTCCGATATGTGTTATGTGATTCCAACTCGAATTATTCTTGAGGAACACTAACAAATGAATTACTCAAGTTATTTGGCGTTATTTATAATGAGAATGCTTGGTCATTACTTACCAATCGCCTTCATGATGGCTGCTGTTTCTCCCCCTAACGCTCTAGCGCATTACTACTAATACTGATGCTTCATTATTTATTTATTTAGTACAAGATATTGCAATTCTATGGGAGATAATGCCATGGCTAAGATTTACAGGACGTTACCAAGCGCAAAAGTATTCAATGTTCGCCATTCTTCCCTTACTTCCACTCCCACTTGTACGCAGTAAGTCTCGTCAATATTTCCTGAGTTCTTATATTTCCTTAAATGAGTGACGTTTTATAATTTCAATAAATAACTATGTCTCTTACCTTCAGAAACTATTTATTCAGCCCATAAACATTTTTTTTTTTGTTTTACGCCTTCATCGGACGCCAGGTGAGCTGTGATTCTTTTGCCTCGGTGAGGGGAGTGCATCCACTTTCTACTTATAGATACACTCTCACTGAAATACCCTGTTAATATGGATAATATTTAATTGTCGTCTTTAATTGTTAAGCTGAAATTTATATGTTTCGGATTGTTAACTGTATGATTTGAGAGGAGTAACTCTAAACTAAAAGCAGATGACTTGTAAGAGGTTGTACAAGCAATTCAAGCAGAGATTCTATAGGCTTGAGTCTGAACCTTAAGAAGGAGTCAAATCAAAGTCAAAGAAAACCCTCACGACAAATTACCTCCAATCCATTTCCACAGGTTTAGGTTCTCTGTTTCATCTTGCATGTTCTGTACGCTTGTATGTTATAAACATCCCCCGTCAGACGGGGTGTGTGAGGGATTCCTCCTGTTGTGTGAGCCGAGCCTTGCCCGATGGCATGAAGTGTACATTGGCCACTGAGGGAGGTAGGGTTCTCCCTACTGATGAGAGCTACCCGCACTGAAGATGAAAGGCCGATGGGAGGCTATTGAAAGTCTGTGGAGGGGTGGCCCTTCCGGTATTAGCCCCTGAATACCTTATCGATATTTATTCACGAGGCTGCCCACTACTACCCCCATCCCACCCCATCCACACTATATTATTGGATTTAGGTCCCGACGCCAACACCAACAAACCAGATTTAACTTTTCGCTACAGAGGGACGACGAAACTTTTTTTTTTTTTTTCATATTCATTCATTTCCTTTTTCTTCTTTCTCCGCTTTTATTTTATTTTCCATGAGGATTTATGATTTACTGAGAATTTTTTTATTAATCGAGTTTTTACAGGTCATCGATTTTGGCTCTGGAAAGACAGCATCCCGATATACTATCTTACTCCTCAGAAAAAACCATTTAGTGGTAAATAGGAGAACGTCGCTTCCAACATTTCTCATATTTTTTTTTTTTTTTCTCTTTCCAATTATTAATTTTGATTACCTAATATGAATTAGAAAACTAAGCTATACAAAAATATTCGTAAGTACCTCAAATTTAATGAGAACAATATCAAAATATTAGTAGTAATGAAAATAAGTGGTAAAAATTAAATGTATAAATTATCATTGTGCATTCTTTGTTTTTGCCCGATTCTGTTATTATTGCATTACATTAATTAATTTAATTTGATTTAGTTTTTATTTATTTATTGTAATCTATGATTACTCGTAAAAATTGTGGTTAATAATTAAACTCTAGTAAATTCTGAAAAATAATTGGTAATCAATCAAATATTTTTCGTTATAAAAATGTTCTGTTTCTTCGAATGGCTTTTCTTTGTATTAACTATTTAGTAATAAGTCAATATATTAAAATAAACTATTCATAAAGATATTATGATGTCTATTTGATATTTGTTTATGCCTATGAGAAATTGAAGATTCTGTTTACTAAAATTAAATTTCTTAAAACAATTTTTTTCCTTTGATTTTCAAATACATCTTGTAATTTGATGAAATCTAAGTACAATAAATACAAATAAAATAAATACATGAAAAATATCAAAACTATAAATAATGAAATAATAAGTAATAAAAAATATTTCGGTCAATATTTTTTAGATCAATAGAGCAATTTGCTAAATATTGGAAAACACTATTTAATTTTTATGAAGAATACATTAAAATGCAGTGTTAGGAACATATGGATTTCAGGGGTATCCAGGTCTATGCAAATACCTGCTTGGTATGCCCAAAAGAGAATTTCGTTTTAATTGAGTCTTGGTAAAATATAATTTTTTTTTAAATTATTACTTTTAAAACCTAGTAATTTTAAGCCTTATACTATCTTACTTATAAGTGCCTCGTAACATCTTATGGATATATATCTACATTTACTTGGACACAGCTATACAAAGATAAGGATAACAAATTACATAGTTCAAATGGAGAGCGTTTTAAACTGTAGATATTATTATTAAATGTTTTTTCGGGGGATTTGGTCAAGGTAGATCCAAAAATATACAAATTTTAAAAAATGAGTATTTTTAAATTATCTGCCGACGTTTCGGCTTAGGTTGTAAGCCATCTTCAGGGCTATCATGAAGGCGAGAGGGGACGTCGTGTCACTAAGATCCCACTTTTATGACAGTTGGGGACTGCGTCTCCTCTCGCCTTCATGATAGCCCTGAAGATGGCTTACAATGTAAGCCGAAACGTTGGCATATAATTTTTTTAAATACGCATTTTTTAAATTTGTATTTTTTTTTTTGGATCTACCTTGACAGAACCCCAACAAAAAACGCCTAATAACAAATTACCTAGTTTTCTTCAAGAAGAAGTTTAATCAGTTCTGCTCCCTGGTACCACTTACCTTGGACGACCTGCGCTTTTCTCTTGGGTTTTGAATGAGTTGTCACCTGTTGACTGAAGGATTTCACTAATAAGAGGTCCGCCGGGACTGGAACCCGGGTCTCCTGCTTTCCGGACAAGTATTCTGGCCATTACACCACCTAAGCTAGCTAGACCATGTCTTCTACTCCCCGCTCTTTACTCGGAGTCTAAACCCCCAAATAATGTTCGAAGAAGCTAACATTGTCAGCTATTTATTAGACTCTCGTTTTTTCCTATATAGGATAGAAATAGTGATGTTCCTGTCCCTAACTTCTTGATGGTGAGTGCCTCGTTGTACACATAGTGGCCAATAATATGCACATGTACAGTATAGATTTATATTTTCTCAATATACTTATTGTGTTAAAAAGCATCTAAAATACTAATTTAGTAGTGAAGGTTTTATAATAGTATTGAGCGTTACCTGAATGAACATTACCAAATTCCAGTACGGTCTTGCACGTGACAAGTGCAACAGAGGACAGCTAACTTTTGGTACGTATCGCCTCACTGCTTGGGGTACCATATAGATCGGCCAAGTCCACACTAAATGTCGGCCAGGCCTAGACTGCATCTGCTGCACCCTGAGCGCCTCCCGGAGGTCGAGGAAGCTAAGATCGCCTCACTGCTTGTGGTACCATATAGATCGGCCAAGTCCACACTAAATGTCGGTCAGGGCTAGACTTCATCTGCTGCACCCTGCGCGCCTTCCAGAGGTCGAGGAAGCTAAGATCGCCTCCCTGCTGGTGGTACCATATAGATCGGCCAAGTCCACACTAGCCAGAACTAGACTGCATCTGCTGCACCCTGCGCGCCCTCTAGAGGTCGAGGAAGCTAAGATCGCCTCACTGCTTGTGGTACCTTATAGATCGGCCAAGTCCACACTAAATGTCGGCCAGGGCTAGACTGCACCTGCTGCACCCTGCGCGCCTCCCGGAGGTCGAGGAAGGTAAGATCGCCTCACTGCTTGTGGTACCATATAGATCGGCCAAGTCCACACTAAATGTCGGCCAGGGCTAGACTGCATCTGCTGCACCATGCGCGCCTCCCGGAGGTCGAGGAAGCTAAGATCGCCTTACTGCTGGTGGTACCATATAGATCGGCTAAGTGCACACTAAATGTCGGCCAGGCCTAGACTGCATCTGCTGCACCCTGCGCGCCTCCCGGAGGTCGAGGAAGCTAAGATCGCCTCACTGCTTGTGGTACCATATAGATCGGCTAAGTGCACACTAAATGTCGGCCAGGCCTAGACTGCATCTGCTGCACCCTGCGCGCCTCCCGGAGGTCGAGGAAGCTAAGATCGCCTCACTGCTTGTGGTACCATATAGATCGGCCAAGTCCACACTAAATGTCGGCCAGGGCTAGACTGCATCTGCTGCACCCTGCGCGCCTTCCAGAGGTCGAGGAAGCTAAGATCGCCTCACTGCTGGTGGTACCATATAGATCGGCCAAGTCCACACTAAATGTCGGCCAG
>KZ808061.1:189916-199948 GCA_000696205.2 Oncopeltus fasciatus | reverse complement strand
AGAGGTAAATGAAAGAAGAAAATATTTCAATTATTATTGTATTCTCATGACATTGTATTTCTACAGCCCTGAAGATGGCTTACAATGAAAGCCGAAGTGTTGGCAGATAATCTTTTAAAACATTTCTAATTTGAATTTTTTTTTGGATCTACCTTCACCGAATCCCAACTAAAAGCATCTAATAATAATATCAACGGTCAAAAATACTCTCCTTTGGAAAAATATGAAGTGACGCAGGAAGCGAAACTGAAATCGCATCAGGCATGGATTTGTTCCGTATGCTAGATAACTTTATTGATAAATTCGGGATTAATTGTTTGAATTGAACCCCCCTCCCCCAATAAGAGTATATTGCATCGTGTACCATTCTTTCATGTAATATTGCTGTAAAGATATTTAGACTTAAATGTCATTTCAGGCCCCTGAATATTCACTTATTAAGGTTCTATCTTGTTAAGGATCGTCATATTCTACTCAAACTACAAAAATGAACTGGTCCACCAGTGGTTGACACGCCATTAAAAAAAAAAAGATTAAAAAAAATTCCGTTGAATCTGCCGAATAAAAGTATACAAAAATTAAGTTTAGAGTTATAGTCAATATTATTATTAAATAGCTATTTTGATTACTTTTTACAAGTTGGACAAAATCATTTTTGAAGTAGGATGTGCTTAGAGGAGAAGCTTATAAGAATTCAAAAAAGAATAATCGCTAATCTTTTAAATATTACTAGAGATATGAAAACAATAACAAATTGTTACCAAATGCAAGACTGTTAATTTTATTTTCTATTCTATTATAGTTATTATGAAATGAGAAATTAACTTTTCCCTCCATTTTCAGGGTCAAATTAATGAAAAATAGATAACCTGTTTAGACTTTGTGTCTGTTTTCATTATTCCTCCCCTCAAACATTTTTAAGAACAAATGATCATGTCCCAGTAACTTATTAATTTGTCTAAAAATATATGTTTCATCTATGAGACTCCAGTCTTAAAATAATAAACAATAAAACGATATACGCAGAGGTTTTCTTCCTGATTCAGTTAGAAATCTGTGAGATATCCAATATTCAGCCACAACAAATATCCCCTTCCTTCTCCTGGGTACTTATGCATTAAACCCCACATCAATCACGGACTTCATTCATGTATATTGCATGACCTCTCTCCTCTCGGCTAAGGGATGGTGGATGGAACCAGACACAAAAGCCCATTGTCCAGTGCACCCTAAGCCTCTACCGGACCCCGTCGATATTAAAAATCTCTTTTTACCGGTCAGCGCTCTCGTAATTGGGAGGCCTTGATCATGCAGTGGCTAGCCACCGATTGTAATCCGTCCCATCTCACAATAGATCAAAGAGGCTGAGGGAAAGGCAATGGGACCCCCCCCCCCACACACACACCAAAACAAAATATATCAAAAGATCGCAAAAAGTTACCAATACCGGCTTGGAAATTCAAACAAGTAGATCAACACATGCTGAAAAACTCTCAGCAGAAAAAGGAAAGAGATTTCTCTTATTTTCTTACAATTGACTTTTAAGCCGTTCTGCTTATTCCAGTGACTTATAATCCAAGGCCACTTCAATTAAAATACAGAAAATTCATAAATAACAAATATTTCAATCCTAGTTGATGTTTTGAAATCTCTAGCACTATCCGCAGAATCTTTGATTCCTACCAAGTAATTCAATATCCATGGAATCCAGTACATTAAGACTTTAACCAAGACAATATTCGAACGAGCATAATCTGCTTTCCCTTTGGAGACATAAACATTCCAGTTCTTTGGTTGAAGTTATAATACTATTATATTACATAATATTGTATCGTACCGCACTAAACCGTACTGTACTTCATGGAAAATATGATAAAACTAAAGAATTATCGACCCGTAGAAAATTTACATATTTTGCCTGAAATATTCCAAGGAAACTATAGAAAATGAAACTCTGGCGGCTGCGATATATATATAATAAATAAATACAGGTTGAAGAAAGAGTGTAGTGAAGACACAAAAAGAAAAAATTACAATAAATACAATTTTCAGAGAGACTTCTCTCCCCTCGTCAATGAGAAGTGTAGAGAGACTCGCTATATTTACAGATATCTGAGTTTGTGTTTCTGTGTTTATACAGGTTATAAAGGGTTTAATAATAAGAATTTTGTTACAAAACATTTTTATAGCTATAAAACATAGACCACAATTAAAGAGGTAATAAAATATACAACGATCATTAGGGATAAGATTGATAAAAAAAAAAAAAAAAAAAAAGGCGTGTAGCAATTTTTGTTGAGTTATACAAGCCAAACATTTGGCTTATTAGATCACTATATTCTTAATGATTGATTACATAATTTTGGTATGAGAAGAAATAGATCACAATTTATAGAATCTTATTTTTAATGAAAGGTTACAATTGGCAGTAGTTCAGAATTACTCTGCCAACATATACATATTTAAATATTCAACTAAATAGAGGAGGATCTCAGGGCTCAATCATAGGTCCACTGTTGAGTCTATTATATATAAATGACCTTCTTTATTTTTACCTGTATTTTTAATAAACAATTATGAAGAATTAACTATTAATACATATAACACACATGCAGCTCTTAAAAAATGGGTGGTACTTAACAAATTATTAGTTATTTCAAATCTCATAATGAGTTTTCAAATTAAAGTTGATGAACCTACACTTTGATTGATTATTTAAAAAAAAAATATTAATCTTAAATGTTTAAAGAAGAAAAAAAATTTGTAGGTGAATTTAGGAACACAGTTTATATCGGAAACCACTGATAAATGAGATAAAGAAGAAGTCAATAAAGCCGCATAAGTAAAAAAGAAACTTATATGAATCTTAGACAATTAACACTTAGCAAGTATATACCATGAGATATTAGAGTCTCAGTTATATGGATTGTCCTTGAAAGGTAACTTTAATAAAGGTTGAGAGATTTTTAAAAACAAAAGCAGGTTATTCAAGTAAAGTTTAATTTACGACAAAAATATATTTATTTTAAACATTTGAAAGTCTTTTGTGTAAAACATTGGAGTTTGCTGAAATAATTGCAGGTTAAAGAAAAACTTCACACTTTTCTGAAATTAATAAAGAATAAATTAATTGATAATAAACATTACTGCATGTAATATTTTTCAAAATAAGTTTTTAAAAGGGCATATGCCCTTATCTGCTAACAATATAAATTATATGTTCAAATGGAGAGTTTTTGACCGTAGGTATTATTATTATATGATTTTTGTTGGAGTTCGGTCATGGTAGATCGAAAAAAAAATACAAATTAAAAAGAAATTGTTTGTTTTTTGTTTTTTATAAATGAGATAAAGTTTTTTTTTTTAAATACACTTTAAAAAAAAATAAATTTGTATTTCTTGGATCTACCTTGACCGAACCCCAACAAAAATTATCTAATAATATAAGTTATATTATGTTATTATCCAGAGTATGTGATGTTGGTGTTGGAATTTGTGATAAATTGCGTTACATAAGTGATATCACGCATATTGTGCAATAGGACATTATATCAAATGTATATGTTATGTGGTATGTATTAAGGTTTGGCATTTTTGATATAATTGTGATCTATGGTATATATTAGTAGATAACGACATAGTATAATAATAAACATATCGCATGACTTAATTGTAATATATCAGGAAATAAATATTTTATTCTATTCTTTTTAAATGAAATAAGAGTCTGCACATTTAAAGATATGTCGGTAGGAGCTTATTCATATTTGGGTATTTGTCTTCTCCAAAATATTATAATTTCTTAAGAAATCATTCCTCCAAGAAAAGGAAGGTGTGGAGTGTCGCTATTGACGCCGAGAGTAAAGCCTCAAAGAGACAACATAAATAACTATTCTCACAAAGAAAAGCTATTTAAATTGAATAATATCGTTTCATAAGTTTTGTTGAAATGTCACTCTTGCAAGAGGAGACAGATAGACCAAACTCCTCTGCAGAAGTTGAAAAAGTAAAAAATTATGTGTTAGGTGAGAATGAGATGGGGCCGCGAGGAGTGGTGGTAAGGGGGGGGGGGGTCCCAGTTGGGTAATGGAACAGCTGCAATTAGCCGGCTCATTTCACAGATTGGCACCGACCGCTACCCTCTCCCTCCCTCACATCACTCTCTCTCTCTCTCTCCCATCTCTCTCTCTCTCTCTCTCACTCTCACTCACCCTCCCCTCTACCACTCTCTCTCTCTCTCTCTCTCTCTCTCTCTCTCTCTCTCTCTCTATCTGTCTCATTCTTTATTTCACTCTCCACCACTCTTGGTCATTCTTTATTTTACTCTTTTTTATCCTCCTCACCCTCTCCCTCTTTGTCTCTCTCTTTTCTCTCTCCCTCTCTCTCTCTCTCTCTCTCTCTCTCATCCCCCCTCCTCACTCATTCTTTTTTTCCACTCTCTCTGACTCTCACACTCCCCACCTCTCTTTGTCATTCTTTATTTTACTCTTTTTTATCCTCCTCACCCTCTCCCTCTTTGTCTCTCTCTTTTCTCTCTCCCTCTCTCTCTCTCTCTCTCTCTCTCTCATCCCCCCTCCTCACTCATTCTTTTTTTCCACTCTCTCTGACTCTCACACTCCCCACCTCTCTTTGTCATTCTTTATTTTACTCTTTTTTATCCTCCTCACCCTCTCCCTCTCCCACTCCTTCTCTCTGTGTCACTCTCTCTCTCCCTCTCTCTCTTTCTCAATTTCTCAATTTCTCATCTCCTTCCTTCTCCCACCCATTCTCTCTCTCTCTTTCTCTCCCTCGCCCATTCTCTCTCTCTCCCCATTTCCTTCCAATCTTGCATTGCAACAGAAACAATTTAGTTTGATTTATATAATCAACTGATTTATCATGAAATTATGAAATTTATAATAACTTTTAGTGCAAGGGAACAGAATAAAAAATCTAACTGTTCCAGCCAGGACTCGAACCGGGCCGCACCGTTTTCCATTTAGGCTACCAAGACAAGCCCGATAAGTTATTAAATCACTAGTGCGCTCCTGGAAAGCAGGAGATCCAGATTCGAGTCCTGGCTGGGACAGTTAGATTTTTTATTCTGTACCCTTGCTCTAAAAATTGTTAAAATTTACGGGGGATTAAATTCCACAAAAAAAATTTATGAAATTTATAATCTTCGACAGTATAAATGTCGCTATTTAAAAATTAAATTTAAAGTGAGAAACAATGTTAAGTAAAATTCTACTATTTATTTAAACAATAGATAATTTTATAAAAGTCCTTCACATAGAAGCGGTAAGCGCTCAATGGTCTTAGTTACAATCTTAAACATGATCAATACTCAGGCCTAATGACGTAGAAATAACATTATTTTGAACACTTGGTTAATCTGGTATTCCTAGTAATAAGAAAACTGTACTACTCGCTCTTACTTTGTAAGTCACCCTGATGATGAGAAATATAGAATAAAAGACGTGGTGGGGTAATTTTAGCAAAACAATTGGTCTCAAAAAACCCTCCTCCGAAGAGAATTATGCAATGCCACAAAATTCACGATAATTTCCATTTCATTTAGAAATTTTTTCTGTACAAAAGTTCACATTAAAGAATTTGTTGACGGGGAACATTATTTTCTTTGTTAATCTATCCAAGAGAATAACTCAGAGAGTCCTCAGGTTATCCCGCAATAGAATTCCCAGCTCATGTCTTCACTCCCTTAGCGCATGTCACTATGCTGGCTGTAGTCAAATCCCTTGGCCATCTCCTTTTGCGGCATATGAGAAGGTTGCTCATCGGATGTCAAGGGAAGAACTTGAGGATTGGAATGACCTTGGATGTTAGGATGAAATTTGAGAGATCTAGAGGGGATGAGTTCGTACGCAAGAGATACATGACGGTCAGAGTGGACGGTTTTATCGGATACGTAGGGAGGAGCATATTGAGGATGGTACGAAGAAGGAATTCAAAAGAATAAGAGCACATTTTACTTATTTAACAGGTCATTTTAGCTCTTCTGACGATAGACCTTACTAGTTTCACACACGGTCATAAACATTTAGGGCGTTTTAAACCAAAAGTGCAAAAGCTTCTAATAAATAATAAATAATGCAAAGATGCAAAGAGGAAGTTCAGGACTTAAAGGATAATTATCATCTTATCGGAAGATTGAAGGACCATTTCGGCGAAAAAGAATAACAAGATAAAGAATCAAGCATCCTGCACTACCCTCGGGAGTGCCATATGATGGGAAAACTATAAGTTTGAAATTGATAAATATCTCCCAAAGAAATTGATAAAAGATAAAACACGCTTCCCTCCCCCCCTCCTTTCACTCACCTTTGTCAAAATACAGACATCTCACACGGCATTAAAAATCATTTAAGGGTCAAGTTAAGGTTCCTGCACACCTACCATACAATGTTACACCTAATGGGAGGATAAATTAGATCTAGCGGGAAGTGTTTCGAAGTTGGAAATCCACGACCTATATATATGTAATACAAACAGATGAGACATGATTCAATTCATTAGGAGGTCCTGGCAAGCAGTTTGCTTAGAACCCCAGGATCAGTCAGAAGTCCTTAATGTAATCACACCCACCCCACCGGAGTCGGCAAATAAAATAAATCCCAGCTTTATCCTAATAAAGACAGGGTTTGATGTAAGGGTTGCGGTTCAATGTTTGCTCTCAAGTCGGGTTGACACTCCAAGCCCTGTCCCCCTAACCCACACTACTTCATCTGATGACACCATGTACAACTGATGTGTGGTTTGCAGAGAGGGTGGGCAGTGGAGTGAGGGAGGTTGCAATGAAAGGGTTGATAAAGAGAAGAAGATCGAGGGAGGCTTTAATTCTCTGCAGGCAAATATTAAGGGAAAACAGTATTTCATCTTTACTCGCCGTACTTCTCTCTTCTTTCTCACCAACATCCCTCGGTTTCCCTCCAACATCCTTCTCCCACTCCACCTCTCGTTACTCTCTAACATGTCTATCCTTCACTTGTTTTATCCACATCTGCACTCGCCCATTTCTTTTTTGTAAACTCTCTTGTTCTTTTATTCGGCCTTCTTCACTCTCTTTGTTTTTCCATCTATCTTCTCTCTTCTTCCGTTTTCTATTACTCTCATCCTCAATTCGTTCTTTACTTTTTGCATTGATCATCTCTCTGCCTCGCGTTTTATTCTTCCATAAAATTACCTTTTATACTTTCCATCCTCTGAATCTCCCGCCTTCTTACCCTCTTCTCTTGTAGCTCCTACCGCCCAAATACAGGGGTCTCTTCCCCTCTTTTCTCTGTGGGTTTCCTATCTCACTTTCTCGCCTCAGTCTGCTCGAGATGGATTCTACTCATTACGAGTGTAATTCCACCCCCGAAATGACTCTGGAAGGCAAACTGAGCATTAATTAACACCATCTTTTTATTTATACAGCCAATAAGAGAAAACCGTGCCCTTACTCCCCTTCTCCTTCCGACCTGTCTCACCCTCTCTCTCTCCTTCCCTTACTCCTTGTACCTCCTGCTCCCCCAAAAGGGTTTTATGTAATTAGAAATGATTTACTCAACTGCTTAATTAGAAATACGGAGGATTAGGTTCACCACGAAATGAATCCCTGGGTATCTTTGGAGATTGGATGAGCTGATGTTTCGGGAAATGAGAGCTTGGATCTGAGTATTTGAATTACTGTATTTGAATTAACTTCAATACAAATATAAACCTCGTCTCACTTGCCGACTATAGGTCTAGAAAAATGAATTCAGGAAACTTTATAACGCTATGATTCGATGAAAACTCGATTTCGATTTTTTTTCCCCATGAAAATTGGGATTACTACTTAAGGTAAAATAAAAATATTATTAAAATTTTCAATTGAAAATAGCAGGAAAATAAAAATTGTATTGGATGTAAATTCCAGTCCTTTGCATTACAAATTATATAGTGTTTTTGACCAAAAATACAAATTAATAAAATATTAACTAAAAAAATTAGGCATATGGTGATTTACTCCTGAAATAGTAATTTATTTAAAAAAAATTAAAATCCCTCCATGATTTGAAAAATGACATTAATGTTGTTAAGAATTTTATTTCCTATTTAAATAAGTACAAACCAATATATATAAAATTTCAAAAAAATAAAATGCATTACATAAGTAAAAGTCAAAAATTCCTGTCTGTGCATGTCTCTCCGTTTGTTTGTAATTTTCACCACTGTTGTAAGGAAAGGTTAGTCTCCTCATTTAATTTAATATACATCCCCCTCCCCCCTTCGATTTAGAAATTGACAAATAATATTATTATGCTACGTGACTATTCATTTAGTTCCTTAGTGTCCTGATATAAGTTAGATTATATCCCTGACGAAGTCAAAGCGCGACATATTGGAACTTAAGAAATAAAAATAATGTGGAAACTGCACTGGCCACTTTGAATCACATGCATTTACAGAAAAATATGTCTTCTTATAAAATATTTATATTTACATAGGACGGATGAACGCTTCACTCTTCCGTTCCAGCCATTCATGAGCAAATCATATGGTCATACTTTTCACGCTCTTTGCTCTATCCGACTTGTAAATTAAATAAAAAATCTTGAGGCCAGATGGGTTACTCTTACTCTATACAGTATGTGTACTATATACTAGTAGTATATATATATATATATATACTGCATGTTTCACATTTCAACATATGTTACACTATATGAAAAAATTTAATGACCCCCCCCCCAAAAAAAAAAAATCAACTATGCCTTTCCTTTTTTTCTTTTTTTTTTTTTTGTATTTTGTTGTAGTTGTTGTTTGTTTTTGTTTTATCTTTTATAGTAGTATTCACTATATAAATCTAATTGTATTATATTGTTGATATATTAAAATCGTTTATCTCTTGTTTCAATTTTTATTGTTAATTTACTTTTTAAGTTATATAATTTATATTTTTGCTTTTAAAATGGTTTTGTATCTATATTTGTGTATGTCTGTGTGTTCGAATATAACTTATTGCACACCAAGTACTATATAACGTTGTGCAAACAAGCACTAAAAAACGGAAAACATTTAAAAGAGTGCATAACANTCTCGTGTGTTCACTGCACTCTCTATCCCACCTATTCCTGATTACTATACATATACATAGTTAATACAAGTTAATCTAATCTTATATACGTATATATATATAAGACTAGATTAAGTCTCACTTCGGAATTTTTTTTTATGAACGGTACAACGAAATCATTCAACATTTTTTTTTTTTTTAAATCCTTCTCTGACATACTTCTTCAGAGTCTGGAGTAAAGGACTTCGTTTCTCCAGCGTCTCCCCAATCTCTTTCGCTCCGTGGAGTCGCTCTGACAGGCCTAGACGAACTCCCCCACCTCCTGTGACAGCGGGGGCGGAACGCGCATGCCCCTGACCCCCAGGACGACCTCATTGCCCTCTCACCCCGCCCATTGATCCGCCCCCCACCCCCACCCCATCATACATTCGGAGGCGATACACTCTCGACCAATCTCTCATCTCATTGGCCTGCCTTCACAACACTCGTCGTAGAACGAAAATACAGAAAATCGATAGTATGTTTCCTTGCATTTTAATTATATAGTATAAGTACTCTATATAAGTTTCACAAAAAGATTATCTAGGGAGCCAGGGTAGCTCAGGGGATCCGTTCGGGTCTCGCAATCCTGAGGCTACTGGATCAAATCCCGCTCAGGTCAATCTTATATTTATTAATAAAAGCCTGTCCTGAGCCATGGGTGTTTAAAATGGGATGACTGCCTGTAAATAGCCCTTTCCTTAATGATCTGATTGAAAGAGAGGCTAACAGTATTAAAAAAAAATTTAAAAAAAATACATATTCTGCATTGCTAATCTTAGACGGAAAATTAAAATATTTGGCAAAAGATTTACTTGATATAAAGTAAGCAACTCTATTTATATAAGAGGCTGTGGTATTACAAACAATTACATTTGAAAAGCTTTCACGATCGGTATACAAAACCCATAAAACTTATTGACAAATATATTACTGATTATCATTATCATATA